>OMNV01015981.1:46522-97418 GCA_900303265.1 Brotula barbata | reverse complement strand
GACGCGATGGGCGATCCGTTAAAATAGTCTTACATGAAACTGGTCCGTGGTGCAAAAAAGGTTGGGGGCCACTGGTCTAGAGGATATTTCCCTTTATGACAAAAAGCTTCCACTTCCTATGGTTTCTACTTTATCCTTTATCTTTATCTTAATGATGAAAATTTCAACAATGCATGGACTGCACCTCCCTCATCCCCGTACACCCCCTTATCCATTTAGGTGAGTAATCTCCACCCTTCCCCTCTCTCACCGTGGGCTGCTCTGGAGGCGATTGACATAAGCGGCTATCAAAGCGTGCTCCTCGTTCATACGCTGAGCGGCTGCCAGGCTGAGCCCCAAATAAACAAGACAAAAAGTAAAATGCAGGAGATGGTGGTCAGTATTGAACATGACATTTGCCTCAATTTATGTGTGCATTTTACTGTTGTCAAGAATGCACACATAAAACTGTTTCTATAATTTATGACTAGCCCATTTTCAGATTATTCTGTGTATTTCACATCTGCATACTATACTACTGCATTTATACACTGTGTATATACAATGAATGTGAAATGTGTATATATTTGGAGTACCGTAACTATATTTGTTGAAGACATTTGTAGAATAATACTTTCATTACACATTTGTTATGCAAACATATAAGATACTTTCCAGGACTTTTTCTTTTTTTTGGCATTTCTGCTGCATTGTGAAAGTTACAGTAGAGACAGACAGGAAGAACAAGGCAGAGAGAGAGAGGGGATGACATACAGCAAAGTGCACAAGCCGGATTCAAAAAAGCACCACTGCATTACGTGGTATGTGCTTTTAACCTATGAGCCACCAGACGTCCCCATTTACCAGGACTTTCTGCTGCTATTATGTGCTGCGACAATCCCTGACGTTAAGCTGGTTTGAGAAATTGGAAATTGGTGAAAGGTCTGATGTTAAATCAAAAGAAAACAATGGTAATGGCAGTTTGGTCCTTACCTCTTGGAGGAGTCCGGGGCTGATGAGGACACCAACATAGCCTCGTTGCTTATGGGACGAGGGGGGCTGCACACAAACAACATCACATACGCACACAACACATAACAATCACACACAACAAATCAGATCCATGTCATCAACTGAGCAAACATCTAGCAAGGATAACAACATCAATATTAAAACATAAAAGCCACACACTCAGACTGTCTCACACATGCATACTCACACACTCTCACATGCTTTTCAGTGCATTCACGCAACACTGAATTGTACTGGTCTGAGCAAACACAGACGGGGCAAAGATCACCAGAGGGCGAAACCAAAAGAATGCAGAATCATAGGCAGACAAAAAGAAAGAAATGTAGCAGAGAAATGAGTATGAGGAGGAGAAATAAGTCCTAAACATACTCACATCTGTGCTTTGATCAGTTCTTGTGAGACGGTTTAAGCCCTGAATGAGTCAAGGACTTGGAGGTCTATAATGACCCAGTCTGCCGTTGTTTGGGAAATCGAACACTGTGGTTCCCACCACGAAAGGCGGAGCCACAAAATCAGTTGGTGGCTGCCGGGATTTTTCCCATTATACAGTAACCAAACCTTTGCAACTCTACTCTGTCCAATGTGTCGCCAACAGTAAAAGTGTAGACCGAATTGGTTACTAATTTTTCTGTTTGGATAGATCTATATTGTTTCTATGTTATTACAATCCCTCTTATCTGGACAATTCTTGATAGTTTTTGACAAATATTTGTCTTCAATCTATTATAACAGTTTCTCTGACAACGTTTTTTCTGATATTTGTTTTTGAGAGACGATAGAGGAGTATTTATAATCTTGAACAATCTTTTAGATGATCAGTAGCACAAAACAAGATACAGGAAACAGGAGGCGTTCTCATTCATTTCCTTTAAGTGATTTTCTCAAAATGTGCGTCAGTGAAGTCTTGTGAAGTCTTACACAATATTGGCAAGCTTAAGGGTCCTCTCAGGTTCCTCTGGGTATATGGGATGGGAGGGCTCTCTGGATGGTACACAACCCAGAGTCCTGCTCAGGGCTCGGCCTAGCTTCCTCGCTGATGACTTCTACTCTCACACACACACACGCAGATATATTGCAATAAAAATGTTAAATGGAAGCACAGCAGTCAAAGGGAAGTTAACACATACAGTAGGGCTTAACTATGTCATCCTCCATATTACAGTTTCACATGGCTACATTCTAGCTGTACATAGAAACGTTTAATATGTGATTACAATTTGTGGTAAAAACAGCTTAAAAAATGAATTTTTTGAAGATACATCGAGATATGTCCTACACTCATTGGTAGTGAAATTCATTTAGCTCACATTTCCAACCGATCACATACACAGTCCAGCTCACACACACACACACACACACACACACACACACACACACTGGCCCCTGGTGTGATGATGGTGTGATCACACTGTCTCACCCAGGATGAGTGCTCCTTCATCTGATGCTGGCCATTATGTGAGCCACTGGTGTTTCCATGCCAGAAACAGTTCTGACAGAGCTGGTAACCACGGCAACGGAGGCAGCGATAGCGGAAGCCTGTCATACCATTACTACGACAATAGGAGCATGACACTGGGTGATAGACTGAGAGAGACAGAGAGCAGAGAGAGAGCAGAGAGAGAGAGACAGACAGTAATGTCAGCCTCATATAAATGTAACTAACTGTTAACTGTTTTATTTTTCCTAGGTAAATTATTGTGGTCATATTAATTAATGGTACATTTTTAAAACCAAAAGTAAACTATGAAAAAAACAATTCAACCCTACAATCATAACACTAAATAGTGTGATTAATCTGGGAGCGTAGCTGACTATTGCACTATACAGCATATTAAAACACATACAGTTTCAGAGCCCTGACTACAAATTAGCATGAGGTTCTTTGTTTATCTGCATATATGTGGTTGGTTTATGTGTGTGTGTGCGTGTGACTGAGTACCATGCTCTACGTTAGCCATGCGGTGTATCAGAGGCAGCCAAACGAGGCACTGAGGGGGATCTGCTACGATGTCCAGGAACATATTCAATGTCACCCGCTTCTACACACCAGTTACAAAAAGAATAAAAAACACAACAAAAACGAAATTATTATAATAATGACTACTGGAGAAATAGAGTTGTTGAACTTAATGTTGCACAATGAGTGTAAAATGACAATAGAAGCCTTCTGTGGAATTAAAGGTTCGTGGGATTGATAAAAGGTTCATGTGATGTGTCAGTGTACCTGTTGTGGGAAGCAGGAGCGTGCAAGAATGTGCGTGTAGCCAAAGGAGGGTCCTTCATGCACAGCAGAGGGCAGCTTTAGAGCTTCTCTCAGAAAGCCATCAAATTTGGACTGTAGTAGTACACCGCCAGGGTCAGATACCTGAGAAAACACATCTACACACACACATAAAGCATCACAAATAAAGAGAGCACTGACATGCCTTTTCCACAAGGTGGTGCATATGTAACATGTATACAGTGGAAGCTAACAAATTGTGCTGCAAAAATTTTCAAAAGTGTCATAGCCAGTAGTTATCAATGTAATCCTGTTTATACACTGATAAGACATACCATCTGAAATAAATGATGATAAATAGCAAACCTGGCACAGTGGGTACTTCAAAATAATTAGTGTACTTGCTTAAAATTAAGATATGTTCATACTGGAATGAACCAGCAAAATGAGCCAACATACTTCATATTCAGTTCTGTAATAAGCATATTAATGTGGCTATGTTTTATTTATGCAATGTTCATAATCCTAGTGTACATCTTAAATTAGGTAGTAACTGATCTATCATATGTTAATGTCATGGTGTCAGCTGGTACTCACAGCGTAATTTATCTACCAGTTTTCCTCCACATAGTGTGGCCAGCATCGCCTTTACAGAAAGCACTGTCAGACGACTGTCAGCCTCACTGGACACACACACACACACACACACACAACACATGCCTTAGTATATTTCCCCATCATCGATGTTTGCACGTGTGTCTGAACGTGTCAGACGCAAAGAAACTACAATGTGAGAAAACCTTTTCTGACAGTAAATGCGGTGCAATTTCAACTGATATAACAAGAAGTGTTACTGGCAAGTAAAATAAAAATTTGTCTGTAACTGATTTCAAATGATCAGTCTTCACTCTTTACGTGTGATAGTTGAGATAGTGAACAGGGAGGAAGCGTTCGGTTTCCTAAAGTAACTTTTCAATGTTTTGAGGAAAAGCAAATGAAATTCCATTCATGTTCATTTTATTGGAGTTGTGGGAGAGGTCTAGCAGCAGAAATATCCAACCTTTGGCAAATAACCTTAAACTATTGGCTTGGCTACATACCTGTAGAGGCAAGTGTTTTGAAACATGCTACAAATGGCTCCTCCAAAACTAAAAAAGAATCATATAGCTTTAGATGATAGGATGAATTTTCATCATCTTGTATACTCTGTAGTCCTGTATGTACAATACATTGAGAATGACATTATATGAATGACAGATTCTACATTGACTGCCTATAAATGACAATGGAACACCAAGTGGGTGAAAGGGCAAGTGAGCACAGATTTCCTTCAACATTACAAAGGAAAAGTGACTTATTGTTACCTGTCAATGGCAGCAAGGATGAAGTCAACCAGCAGGACAGTGCTCTCACGTGGGTTGATGGTATGTGTTGTGGGCAGGCGCTTGCTGAGTTGGTTAAACAAAGAGGACACCAGGTTTTCCAGCCTGGTCACTGAGATGCCGGCATTCAGCTCTACAGCATTCAGACCAGCATCTCGCACTGCTTCAATCACGTTGTAAATATCGATCAGATGCACTAGAATTGGATGAGAGAGATATTAAAACAATTCCATATCTGCACATAATTGAGGAACAGACCATTTTCCAAAATGTTGTTTGACTATTGTATAGTTCTTGTATACAAAACAAATAATAATCCATTACGTGCTTCCCAAAGATGAACAAAAAAGCATATTCACTTGCAATGAACCTGGAAGCAAAAAGACCACACATTTTTGGAGGACCAGAGGCCACTTTATAGGTGGGCTACCTGTGTGCGAATGAGAACTCATACCTGCTGCTGAAATGGCCTGCACTATCAAAAAGTTTCAGTTGGTGTGCATGAAAGCATGCATTAAATACAAAATACCAATAATGATAAAATGTCAGCAGAAATGACTCACAGTTGCATCTCTTTTGTATGAATCTCAGCTTGCAGGCTGTTCGATATGTGGACAGACAAATGGCATCAAAGTTTTGCTCCCCTGTGATTAAAAAAAGAAGAAAGTCAGAGCTTCTACTGGATCATTAAACATTAATAACAGGGAAAAAAAGCTAATTTATGACCTCTTTAAAGACTCTTTTAGCAACATTCCTATTTAAGGAAATTATTAAAACTGTAATAATTTTCCTATGTCTATAGTCACACATGACTATACAGTATGTGTGGTATGAGTGTGTTTTTAGAGCAGAGTGAAGATTTTAAAAACTAGAACTGTAGACTATATCTAACAATTTGATTATACTTAACTACATCCAAAAATAAACAATAAACAAGCTATCTATCTGGTCAAAATTCCACCACAAATTAAACTATATTTTACTATATTTATCAAAACAGAATTATACACACTGTAAAAAAACAATAGTAAAATGGATTAGGTCGAGTGTTTTATTGTCTCTGGTGTGGCATCGAACATATTGAGTGAGGGTGGGGAGAGTAGAAGACAGGGAAGCATGATTAAAGTCCCTGGAGATGAGGAGCAGGGGCTGGGGGTGCTGCGTATGTAGCTCTGATACAACCAAGTGTAAGAGCTGGCAGGCTGCTGCAGCATCGGCCGACGGCGGGTTGTCTAAATGATAACAGTTACATGTGGGGTCAAATGTCACTTACCCATCTCAATGAGAATTTGCCTCCTGTCCGTTGGACCCCCCTTTCCTCGCTCTCTCTGCCCCCCTTCTTCCATCACCATCCTGCAGGAGATGCAAACAAATATTATTCACAATTTGTATTCATTATCATGGGTTGAAATTGCCAGGGACCTCCTGATACAATATTACGAGATTTTTAGTTGCAGGTACAATATGTACTGCAATTTATGTTTATGTTTTATTATAATCTAATATGGCTTAGAAATGTGTACGAAAGTTGTCTCTTTTGACATCATTTTAGCTTTTAAATAAAACATTTTCACCTGAGCATTTTAAGTCTGCGTCTAAATGTTTTGTCAAGTCAAGGTAAAAAATAAAGTCAGGAAACACTGGGCCTAATTGATCATTTGTATATTTTCTGACTTAAAGAACTAATAATAAATAATGATGGACTTTGACTGATGATCATGTTATTAGTTGCTGTGTTCAGTGAGTTGTATTTTATGCATAAGTTAACCAGTACTGTCTTTTTTCATTACAGTGAGTCTTTGTTGCAGCATAAAGTACTGCCAGAAGAAAACAAATTAAAATATATAAATACATATAGGATAAAAATAAAACATAACATAAAAAAAAATCTTCCCCGGACTCACTTGTATTTTTCGACAGAGGCTAATCAATTGTAATATTTGTAATACTGACTCATAATCAAGCTTAGAACATCATGATGACAGACAGAAAATCAACTGTACCAAACAAAGACACATATAAACCAAGTCTACAGTAAGTGCAACTGTGAATGTTTCTATTTTTACACTCAAATGTATGCCTGTAGACATACACACCCAAAGCCTCAAAGAGAGTCAAATTCACGGTCACTAGAGGATGAGTGTACTGGTTGGCAAATAAACACATTAATGAGAGCAGCTGATGAAATCTGAGCTCTGGCATTTGGAAAACCTTCTGTCTCTCCCTGTAACAAGGGTACATAGAGAGACAGAGAGGGAGGGGGGGTGAAAGAAAGAAAGAAAGAAAGAAAGAAAGAAAGAAAGAAGGAAAGAAAGAAAGAAATGTTAATTAGATAGATTGTCAAACACTGCTGTCAGATGACAGAAAAAAGACACTCACATGTATGTGCACACACACACACACACTCAAATATTTGCATTCCATCTAAAAATGTGGTGACATGCCAACACACAACACACAACAAGAATTTGGTTAAGTTTACTGCACGCACGCACACACACACACACACATTCCAAAGGGGATTTGAAAGCTTCCCAGGAGACTTCATGGTTCATCCAGACAAAAGAAGGATTCCTCGGTCACACTTTCACACACCCCAGTTTTCATACATTATTGGAGTGCCCTCTCTCACTTCTCTCACTCCTCTCACACACACACATACACACACACACACACTTTTTTACAGTGCCTCCATTCCTTTCGCTATTTCCTGTACAATGCTGTCTTTCTTCAGTGCTCCCCCTTCCTCTCCTGTCATTTCTCTCTCTTTCTGTATCTGTGCCTCTCTCTCTCTAACACACATAATCCCCGCATGCACACACATATACTGACTGCAAAGACTGTTCGTGCCAGCTTGTCAAGTGTACATGTATCTATTTTTCTTGCATTTTGCTTGTCAAATGAAATAGTCATGCTTTCCAACATGTCCTCGACTTCACATTACTCAGTCGTCGTATCTGTCTGGACACTGGCCAGAGAAATGAATCAGATCAGCATTTGTCTATAATATGCTTGCTGATATCAGACGCCGACCCACGCAGGAAGGGGGGAGAAGGCTCCATTTCGATATAGCAGATATGCTCAAAATAACAAAGTTGGACACCAAATTGTCAGCAGCATTTTTATAGGCTACAGACATTTTACTCATGTACGATTATCACCTCTGAATCCATTCCATTTATAAATTGATCTAGATTTTGGTGGTACCCCACTGTGCAATAAGACACCCCTTCACTATTGCCAATACAGAGATCAGCGTGCCTCAGCAAGAAGAGGGGGGAGCGAGGAGCAAAGATGTGTTTGCATTTTAGAGCTCTGCCTATTTCATTCCCATATTCAGCCAAATGTTGCATACAGTGGGCATGGTTGTCCACTGACCGTGAACGGTCAAAACTTAAGAACTCAGAACTCTTAGTGATTGTCTGTCAAAGTAAATTGAAGATCAAGGTGAACTAAATGAGCTTTCATAATCAGCAAGTAAAATGAGAATTTACTTCTGTTATCATAAGGCCCTTGAGTAACCAAGACCTGCCCAGTGACTTGCTGTAGAAGAAGTTAGAAGACATCAAACCAGGCATGTGCATGTGTGTGTGTTATCTGAAAATGACAGCAAAGCTCATCTCGCCTTCAAAAGGACAGACAATTGAACAAGATGTAACCATCAACTACCAATAGTGTTAATGTGTGTCACCTGCTCAACCATTACAAAAATGGGCTCTCAGTCTGAGTATGCTATTTCCAACCCAGCCTTCATAATAACTACATTCTGTATCTCTATCTGTCTGTCTGTCTCTCTATAGTTGACAGGGAGGAACATTTGGTCTGTGAGACTAACTTCCTATTTTAACCTTGAACACTCTGAGATATAATTAACCTTCCCGCAATTACCCCTTACTATGTCATAGTGCTAGGAACAGCATGGCTGCAGATTTCACAATCACTCAGTCAAAGTACAAAGATGGGTCCTTGATTTATTTGGATATCCAAATCCAAAGACCTTGACTGATAAATGCACGAGGTCTGACATGGGATAACATGACCAAAGTCTTATTGCAATAACAAAACCAAACTAAATGAAGTGATGAAGACTGGTGGTGATGCATACATGTAGGGTGCACGTTCTTCAACTTCAATCTTCAATCAACTTGTCTGCTGAAAATCTAATCAAATGAAAATCAATCCCAGTTTGGCCATATGTGATTACCAATTTTCTGAAATTAATTTCAATATAGTATAGTATATAGTATAGTGCAAGAAGGTCTCCAATGTGGCAGTGTGCCTCGGACCTTATGAGGTAATTACGGTAATCCTACAGCTGACTGTGGTGACAAAGTTAGTCACTCAAAAAATGCAGTGCAACCATAAAAAACAAAAACATGGCAGTGTAGGAGGTAATGCTGTTAAATGTGATTTACATCACTGCTGACATGATACAAGCAATAGTTTTGACATTTTCTTAATTTTTACAAGAATGGACTATTCCCAAGATGGTAGCACGACAGTTTGGTAATCAGCCTGTTTGTGTTTGGGACCATTGTTAATGTGCAGTCCTTCACATTAGTGACCATGACATTTTATCTTCAAATCTATGTTAAATACCTGGTCGTCAAATGACCTTTTTACTGTAACAACGTCATCCCCATCAGTAGATTTCGACAAAAAAAAACACTGTTCAACTCCTAATCGTAAAATGTATTGCTATAATGAAAATTTCATTTACTGCATAAGTTGTTTAGTCCTAGTTCTATCTCATTATATCGATTTCCATTCTCCATCCAATAATGCTATACTTCAGGTACAGAACAAATACAGAAACTACTGAAAACTACCGGCCACATTCATCTTTATGTGCTTCTTATGCAGCTTCATGTTACTTTCACTTTGCAAACAAATTTGTATCACTTGGCATCATTTGTAATTATTTTCTTTTTTTGGGGGGGACATAAGAAAAAAAGATCACTTCTTTCCTACGTATTACTGAATAATGAGCAACGCACACATACATTTTCCAGTCCAAATGACATGCCTCACATACTCATTGGAAACTCAGTAGAAGCTGACAAACGATGCCTGACAGAGGAGGTACAGTGAGTTCTGTTGGTTGAGTTCAGCTGTAGAAAGACTGGGGTAGAGAAGAAGCGATGAAAAAGAGAAAGTAAAGGAAGTAGAGACATACAGAGTCTGTGCATGTGTGTTGCTTTTCTATGTATGAGTGGGTGGTGATCCTAATTGCCGTTGCACCATGGTGTTTTATTATGGTTGACATTTGCTGAGCTTTACAAAAACAAACACACAAACAACACCCTCAGCTCTAAAATATACACACTCCAAAGCAGAGGACGCATGCTTGACTCTCCTGCGTTGAAGAGAAAGCAGAAAACAGGCTGAAATAGCACAAAATCGATAAAATGCACAGCTGGGCTTTTTCGTTCTGTAATCTGTGCGTGCGTCTGTATGTGTGTGTCTGTGGTCATACCTCTTTGTGTCGGGGGTTCACACAGGACAGAGGAATCACGATTGAAGATGCCTAGCAGAGACAGAAAGAGAAGAAAAAGGCTATTGAAAACACTTTTCAGGCAGAAGACAATCATGTGAAAGGTTTTGCGGAGACTGTGAAACACACACACACACTCACTCTAACACAAATACACTCTAACTACAACCAGTGAGCACACACACTCACATTCCAAAACCTATTTTATTAAACATCAATTTTCCATGTATGTTTCTTTACTTAACCCTGCAGATTGCATTGGTACTATATTCACAATAGCGCCATAGAACTTTGCTAAATGCATTTATTTTTGGTAAAATTACATCAACTAGGTCACTGACATTGGGTGGAGCACGCATTTATGTTTGTGTGTGTACTGTGTGTATGAGTAGAATACTTAAAACTAATATACCATTTTAGCATTGAGCAGTAACATAAAATATGAATAAATACTGAATACTTTGCAAAGGTACTATACAGTATCTATGTAAATATGTAAACATGTTTTCATCCTCTTTATGTGAAGCACATCAAGTTCACTTTAAATGAAATAAGATTATAAATTAAATTTGATTTGATTTGATCTCTTTTAGTCAAATTGGTGGATAATAGTCCATAGAATGGACCTGTAAAGAGCCACATGACAGGACGTTTGTGAGTGATAAGTTAAATACTTGTGTTCAACATTGCAAAAAAAAAGTGTTTTCCTTTGACATTTTATTCTGAAATTACTATTTTTTTCCTATATTACTACACCACAGTGTAGTCAGGATACATTCTGTGGACGTGGTAAACGAACACAAATTCTCTCAAAAATGTACCAACTCAACAAAAAACTCAATGACCTTGTTCTTGCAGCAAGATGACATGAATAATGCAGGAAATGTATCAGTCACTGCAGATTAACATTTATGACAAAACTAACTTCCTCCCCTTGTACACAAAAACCTGGGATCCATTATATTTCTGTTAAACAGAGCTGATGAATTCATGCGGGACTATTCTACAAATGCACGTGAACGCACAAAAAAAACCAAAAAAACCCCAAAACTTATTAACAGTTGGATTTCAGCTACACAGCTTTGTGCAACTGATGAGCAGAGAGGTCTTCCTGAAGCCAAACAATAAAATCCAACTTTCTGAAATGAGGTCCATTTTGCAGAAGTGACAACGTGTACTTCTGTAGAGAGAAAGCGCGGTTGACTAAAAAGGAAGTGGGCTTACTGAGTTGCTTCATGGGTTATGCACACACATAAAACAAGTAAACATGCATAAGGGTGTACTGCAAATTTAGTTTCATTTCAGACATTATGAGGTTATTTTTATTTTATTTATTTTATTTAAATAGAATGACAAATGAATGATTGTTTTTAGACCTAAACTGATATTTGAGAGTTCAAATTGCAGGACCTGCATCAAAATTATAACCTGCTATAAATAATGATGTAATAATCAGAATAATGATGAAGATGTGAAAAGCCGTCCAATAAAAAGTGTGTGTGGAGTAAAACTGCATTTTTTTATTTTGCCTGCTCCTGATTTGTCAGAGAGAGGAAGCCTGTAGCAGAGCAGACCACCCAACCAATCCGATCCACCTGTGTATTAAGAGCCCCCAGCCAACCCCCCCTCTCTGTAACACACACAAACACACAATTTCTCGCCAGCAGCAGGTCAAACACCTGTGCAAAGCAGAAGCCACAAAAACAAGCAGAGTGTTTCTTTACACACCTCACACAATCTCGCTCTCTCTCTCACACACACACACACACACACAGGCACCTGTTTGGAAGATGAGGTGATCAATAAGTTGCACCCTGTGTAAAAAGACATTAACTATAGACCTGTACCTGTTGTCTAAAATATACACACACACAAAAGCACACATTGCTGGACTCACCGGCGTGTTCTATGGGTGTTGGCTCCAACCAACTGTTAGCAAACGGGACAGGAGAGGCAATATGATGATATACTGACACAGGGGTGGGCGTCAGGCAGGCGAAGAGAAGTAGGAGGGTGTTTACCACACACACACACACACTGTGCCACATGACCACTTGCAGCTGCTCTCTATTCTCATCGTTTGCCCTGACAGGACCTAACCAGTGTCTCTGTGTGTTATATATGTTGCAATTTTAGACACTGATGTTGAAAATGAGCTCCATTTTTCCTCTAAATGTCATTTACTGTTAGACATGACACAGATGAGTCATTGGCAAGACCACATTTTATACTGCAGAGCAATTAAAAAGTTCATCTTTGGGGAATTCAGAAGTTTTCCGTCACACTAACTTTGGACCACAAGATTAAAGGTCCTCAAATAACATTTATATGTGGACATAGCAGGTTAAATATAAGCAGTGCTAAACATGAAATGATTCAAATATATTCGTGCAAGTTTGTGTGACTTTGTATTGGTAGAGGTGTAATATTTGCAGTAGTTGCAATAGTAGAGTTGCAACTACTGCAACTATACTATTATACACTACTATAGTTGTGTTTTGAAGGTCTACTAAAATATGTTGAAGTGCTGATATGTATATCTATGCTAATGGAGTCAAAAGACCATGTGGTTAAGGCCTAAAACGGAAAAAAATGGTGCCATCAGTTAAGTTTATTTTAATTTTTTTTCATCTGATTAATCAAGTAGTTGACATTTTTGTCAAGTATCCGTCCATCTGTTTCTTACAGTCAGAGAGACAACAAAGAGAAATTAAAATATCATATTTCAGTTTCAACTTGTAATAGATTTGATGAATCACCATAATTTAACACGTTTGATATGGATATGATATTGATATTTGAGACCTAGACACACTGATGTGTTGTGACCCGGCAATCTGCTGCCTTACCTGTAATAGCACGTACCACATAACACAGTGGTGTGGGTTCGATTCTGGACTGTGCCCTTTGCTGCATGTCATCGCTCATTCCTGTCTGTCTGTCTCTGTACTGTAACTACCATAAATATCATAAGGCAATAAATGCAAAAAAACAAAAATTGAAGCACTATGAGAATGAAGTTGCCAAATGGAATAAGAGCTGCTATCTTACGTCATATGTGCAATAAAACATTGTGTTTCTGCAAAGTTTTGTTATTTCGCCATGCAGATCTTAGAGATGACACCCGAGCTGAGTCAGGTGTCATCTCTGCATTCGACACTTTGCAGAATAATCAGTTACATGTCATTTCAATTCATTGTTTTTTTATTGAGTAGGCTATCAAAACTGATTAATGGCTACAGCCATAAAAAGACCAAGTTTAATGCTAGCCAGTGACTATAAGTAGGTTGAACTGGGAGTAAAATGTTCCGCATGGCTCTTCAACCTCTCAATCCTGACCTTTGTGCCCTGTGCTACCATAGAGACAGCCTGGCTGACCCAGGGAGACCTAAGGGTTGTCACTAGACTGGTATAAACACCACCAACCACTCTCCGGTTACACGCTTAAGGTGGACAACTTACAATTACTTACAATGTTTCCAAGACTGGAGTATAAGTTAGTGTTCTCTGTCATGGGGTCTATTTAAGAGGTATTTGTGTTACCAAACCACATGACAAGTTCAGCCAAACCCATGATGGATTGCTGGATTTAAAACAAAACCAAGCCTCCAGTCACGAAAGATATGGGACCTGAGATGAGCAGTGTTTCTCTTTGAAAATGTTGTAGGCCCGGTGGCAAATCGCCCAAAATCTTTGGTTATTTAATCCTTGTGAAACCCAACATTTTTGGTTGGTTATTTCATGTAAATGAAGTAATCAAAGGAGAAAATGACTTAAGATAGTTATAGTTAGTTGTACACGTAATTGCTTCACCATGGCATCTAGATATGGACCTGCATCAACAATACTCAAGCTCTCTCTCCCCACGCCTCTCCCATCTCCCCCTCTGACTTTTTCTCCCATGTCTGTCCATCTCCCTTTTTCCTCAACTGTGTCTCTGTTTGATTCTGGAGTTTTGGAGAAAACCATTTGCCTTGGTTGGTTGCCTTTTCGCTGCTTTTTCATTTTTGGGCAGCACCATACTCATGTTAGCCAACAATGGTAAGTAGCCTAACTTGTTAATTATAGTATGGGGAATCATCTCACATACACTGATTCAACAGTCGCAACGCTGATAAACTAGCAATTTCTTAAATTCAGTGATGCATTATGTTCAACTATTATAATGATACTGATCGTAATGTTAGGTTGTAAAGTAATTGACAGTGCAAACAAGAGTCAAATACAGCAACATTGCAGTTCAAGTTCCACAAGAAAATATAAAATATCATAAACTCACTATAACTTCGGGAAGCCTGGGAGAAGAAAATATAGAAGATAAACATCAGCATTACTCCGATTCAGTCCGTCATTACATCCCGTATGCTTGCACTCTCGTCTCGCTCAGCAACAGAATGTCATACGGTCGGTCCCGAGTTCGTTTAGCATAGCTGGTGACAGAAGTAGCCGGTGAGTCAAAGAGCCTGGAAAGAAGAGGCTCTGAGCGGGGGAAGCGACACAAAGTGAAGCTGACTCACATTTCAGAAGACGCATATGATTATTCCCAAATGAATAATGGATATTTGGCAATATTTGGCACATAAAATATTTTTTTGAACTGTTATTGGCCTGGCGGGAGGTCCAGTGGCCCAGCTGGCTTGTGTACTTACAGAGAAAACACTGAAAGATTATAATCTAAATTTCAAAGATCTGTGTCAATAGAGTAAGAAATGATCTGGAACAGGACCCGACCAGGTCAAGCTAGATCAGGTTGGTTCATCAGGCTTTAAGAGGGGGCAAATCTGCCCAAAGGCCTCCTCGAATTTTCACACAGGTTTCCGAGGAAGAGAGTAAAGAAGTGACAAACGTGAAGCAGGTAAACAGGGGAAAGAAGGTTAAAATAGGAGAAGGACCTTAAGATAGAGATAATGTAAAAGTCAATACAGAAAACTTTTTATAGTTAAGACATGATAAAAAGACAACAAGGACGTAACACATCATCATGTAGGTCATGGCATGTAATGTGACAATGCATCCTTTGCTGATCTGTGTCTTAAAATGAAAGTAAATAATAAAAGTAAAATTAATTATGTAAAACAAGTAGGTTTTAAGGTGCCATTTAATACTGACTACTCAGTTATTAAGTGAAAAAAAATCTGTTTATTGTTCTATTATCAAAATAATGAACAGTGACAGCCCTGCATGGGACCTGACCCCACCCGAGCAGATTGAATATCATAAGTGGACCAGTGAAACACAGACCCTGCTCACAAAAGCCTACTACAACCAGAGATATTAAACTGAGAACAACCACTGCAAAAACAGCCATTGTTTCCTGTTGACAAATCAATGGCCACACTGTATTCACTATCATCCGCTCTTCGTTGGAGGAAACCAAAAGATTAAGGTACATGAAGATGAGCAGAGAGATTGTAACTGTGACAGACTGGTCCAAACAGATTCAGGAAGATCTTATAGAAAGAGGCAAAGAAAAGAAGAGATAGCAACTGAAAGTGAAGAAAAAGTGACAAAAGACGTGAAGAAACCAGAGTACACAACAGAGCAGCCCATCAACAAAGAAGTGAAATCCTATCCGTGACAGCCTGATCTAATCATACAAACCATACCCTACTTTCAGTGCGATATGGCTTGTAGGATTTATCAGAGATTTCAGGGTTTTGAAGACAAAGATCCCCAAAACTTATCCATAGTGTCTATTTCAAAAAACAAAACAAACTAAGTAACCACAATAACT
This sequence comes from Brotula barbata, assembly GCA_900303265.1. Classification (NCBI taxonomy): domain Eukaryota; kingdom Metazoa; phylum Chordata; class Actinopteri; order Ophidiiformes; family Ophidiidae; genus Brotula; species Brotula barbata. The sequence continues at coordinate 81,576 of OMNV01015981.1, read as the reverse complement.
CTCTAAGTCAGCAATGGACCTAAAAGAGTGGTTTGTGGAAGGCAAAGATTTTTCAGGCCTATTATTATTGTAAAGTGGGAACTCATCAGCAATAATCCCTGGATTAGTTCTGGATTCCCTTGTCTAGTGGTATCAGCATTTTGAGAGAACCACTAGACTGTGTTCTAAATTTATCTTATTTGAAAAGCAAACCAGCTTTTTTGAAAACAGGCTGGAAGTCAAACAGCCTCCTGATGAGCAACGAGATAGATAATCGATGTCATTTAAATCTTTGCCTGAAATTAACCACCTAGTCATTGCACTGTATTTACTGATATGCTGCGAGCTATCGGCGCATCATCTCAGCAGCATTTAGCATGCCAAACAATGGCGAGGTCTAAGAGTGCTAAGGAGTGTTAAGAGGGGCATCCAACAGGAATACTTATATTTCACTATAATTTTATTCTCGAGAAATTACGTAAACTAGAGGCTGCAGGACAGGAATGATTATTCTAATCATAGGTTTCACCCTCACTGCTATTATCTCCCCACCCACAGGGGAGACAACTACACAATTCAGAGCTAAATCAGCAACAACAAAAATCTTTCCATATGGAGCCACGGAGACAAAATCTTATGAGGCAGAGGGACCATAAAGAAACAGCTACTTTTCTACTTGAAATAATTATGTAGTGTTTTATTATTATAAATGTATGTAAATATGTACGTATAGTCAAATACATGCAGCGGACAGATCGGGTAAGAGCCCTTCAGCGTCTATCAGTTACCATGTGCTCTCTCTGTCTCTCACGCACACATGCACGCACACGCACACACAAATATGCACCCTTCACACACACACACACACACACACACACAGTATGCAGAGTAACATTTAAGGTGTATTCTCATGAATAACTTTCATTCTTGACTTTGTAAAAACGTTCAGACAAAAAACGTGAGATAAAATTGTACATGTGGTCTCTTGTTCCAACCTCCTACAAATGCCACAAAGCCTCTTGAGAAGACCGTGAGGCTGAACTTCTGAAATTTGAGATGCACAACTTATGGGCAACGTTTGTTTGTTTATTTATTTAGTATTATTATTATTATTAATTATGCCTTGGTTTTAGGTTGTATGAATAGCTTTTTAAGTAATGTAAATGTATGTTTTATTTATTTGTGTTTGCATTTCAGAAAATGTTTCCTGTTAAACCCAGAATGTATAATGGCACTTAAACTAAATGGGTTTGGTTTGCCGGATAATATTGAATGCAATTTAAGCAAGAGGAAAGTAAGAGGGTTGATTTTTCTAAAAGGGAAACTAATTTGTTGTTCATTTTAAGAGACCAGTCTTATTTCGTCTGTTGCTTTGCTAAAGAGCAACAGCAAATATACAAAAGTCTTTCTTACGCGATTAATCAATGGAACAATCAGTAAAATAATTGATTACTTTCCCTGTTTCATAGCCTGGACAGTAAATGATGAGTCGCTACACTCACATCAGAGGTAGACCAGGAATCAGACCTCTCAATAAATCTAATCTCAATAAAAGTCTTAGTCTTAATAACTTTCACTGCATCTCTTATTCAAACACAGCATAGACTGGAGGCATCAATGAAATCTGCCAATCTTTCAGTTCTAGACTGAACATCTGGTCCCCAAAAACCCTCTCTGTTAGAACTTCTTACTTGCTTAATGGTTTATGAACAATAACTCACTCAACGTGGCTATACAGACAATTTGACGGCAAAACATACTCTCACTTGCAGAATGTATAACAGGTAGATACACAATAAAAGGAAACTCCACTACGCCTAGCTGCGTGGGGTAATATTACACTTAACGTTAAAATCTGTGCCTTGTCTGAGCCCAATGTGGACCTTAGAAATCAAGTCAGAGTCTGGCACAGTTTGTTGTGACCAGTCAGGTCACATTGGGTTCTGACAGAAATGTTCTGGTGAAAGCCCAAACAATTCACCCTACACCATTTTGACGAAGAGCCAACAGCACAAAGCTCACTGAGAAGACTTAAGTCAAAAAGAACTAATAAATCAGCAAAATTAATTAACAAACAAGCTAATAAAAGAAAGTTTTGTGCTGCAGGACTCTTAATTGAGCAGGTCATCGAGCATCTGCTGTGACAGTGAACTGGAACAGAAGTTGATATATTTCCTTCTTTTTTTTTCATGAACCCATTTTGGTTGTGCTTTTGTTTCTGCTTAATTTGTATCTACTGTGCTGCTCACGTCTCTTGACAATACTACCCACATAATTTCAGCATATATTTCAAATTGGGGACATGCGGGACCTATGGTCACAACTAACGTGAAATATGATCCTGGCCTAATCTACCCCGATTCAAACTTCTAAATCCCTCTCAGGATTCACAAAGTCCTCATGGAAGACACAACTCATAAATGTAAATAAATAAATAAATTCCTGTCAACATCCGTAATCTGAAAATAAGAGCGGGTATCGTCTTGCCATATATCACTCACGCTGGGTCTTCTGTGTAACATGTAATGTGTTAAATGTGTTAAATGTGTGAAGATGAATTTGGCTGTATTCGGATTAAACCAGACTTTTATGGTTTTCATTTGATTTCCCAGTCAGTTTCTGTCATTCTGTGTGTCGCTTTAGCTTGTGTCATTGTGGGATGAAACGTATGAGAACAATCTAATCCCAGTAACACAACACTGAGACACCACGTGGAAAAAAAAAAGTAAAATGGCAAACTTTGAAAGTGTTTTTGTTCAAACTTGAAACCGTCTATGGTTCGTAAAGTCGTTCCGAGCTCATTTTATTTTCAGTTCTGCCCACTTCTGGCCAGCTCTGACACATGAGCGGCCATGTTGCAGAAAAGTTTAACTCACTGTTCACCTTGTTGCCCCGAATGAATGTGTTCGTCAGTGTATCTCCTGTCAAAACTACAGCCACGTTTCGCTTAAGAGTCCAGTTAAAAATCAAATGTGAGTTTCTTTAATCGAACTAAAACCAATAGAATCCCGTGCCGGGATATATGTGCAGACACAATCTACTCACCGGGGCTGTTTTCAGCAGGTATTCATGTCCAAGTACCAGCATCAACGCTGAAACGTGCGGCACCGACTATAACCTGGGTTTTCTATGGATATGTCCGGTTCCTCTCGGTCCCGTTATATATTTCCGTACGGAGCCATGTTTCTCAGCCTCCGTACCCGCTGCTGGACCGGTTGGTGCTGCGATAAAGTGTAGCGTTACTATTTTTGAAAGCAAGTCACTCCTCTTTTCTCCTGCCGTCCCTCCCCTCTGACAGGCTCTCAGCTCCGGCAGATGAATGGAAACCATGTACACAAAGCTACCTCATCACACAGCTATTGTAGCGTGGTTATACAGTAACGAACTACTTCTGCTACCTCTTTAACTGCCTCACAATGATTCCGTCTTACACAGTATATAGACACACACATATGATTTTAAATAATTGTTTTACATATTATGATGCATAACGTGATTGTTATTATTCCTTATCTTCTTAAGAATGATATTACTTTTGCAATCATTAACATTTTCAATTTTATTGTGTAATATCTTAATAATTTCAGTACATATTACATTCTCTCTCCCTCTCTGACTCCCTCCGCCTTTTTGGATTGTATTGACACATATTAGAACAACAGATCGTATATTCATAAACTTTCAGACTCAAAATATTGCTAAAATGATGTAAGTTTAAATATTTGACCATAAAAAAGAATATTAAGTGTTTTTCAGCACGACTAAGGCATAAAATAAGTTAAGATAAATCTTCGTTTAGCTCACTGGAGTGGTGTAAAACACAGGAGTCAAGAGTACTTAATGTTGCAAAACATTAAGCATAAACTTAAGGAGGCAAAATATAAATTGAACAAATGTAAAGTTTTGCCATTTAAAGGTTATGTTAAAATTGGAATGTGCTACTGTAGGTGCAGCAGCAGCAGTTACATCATTTTAAATTGTAAAGTGGTGGAAATTAGTTCACAGATTATGTCCAAAAATGTGTTTGTGTGTTAAAGTGTGTGTGTGTGTGTGCGCATGTGAGTGAAACCTACATTTAGGCCAAAAAATGGGCCTATAATGGATGCAGTGGGTTCTCTCCATCTCCCTGTGGCGTATTTGACAAACTTTAATTCTCTAGCAGCTGTGAAATTCACCAGAGCTGTGTAACTAAACCAAACATGTGCACACACACACACACACACACACACAAAACACACGTACACACAATGAAACAAGGACGAGAGAGTTAGAGGGAAAGATGGGGATGAAGGATGACTATCTTTCAGTCAAATAGAACTTTTTTTAAACACTATAGAATTGATATGCACTGCAATGAAGAATAAAAGTATTACTTTTTGTTTTTGCCAATGAATCTGCTGCCAAAACACCAACCATCAATGATACGTAATGTCTATTCTTGTGCTGAAAAGCCTGAGCCTTTACAATTCATTTAAATCAAAGATACAGAACAACAGATTAATGAAGATTAAAAAAATACTTTTGAAACACGTGTAACATTACATTGAAGAAAAGGTATGTACTCCACTAATACCACTAATACTACTACCAATACTAAACCAAGCCCCTAAGCCCCCCTCTACCCCATGTGTTTGTGTAAATTCTGGAAATTTACTATCCTTGTACGCACTGACAGCGTGTATGTGTACTTCCCCCTTTGTGTAAATCTGGACTCTTCTAAAAAGGAAGAGGGTCATATTTATGCAGACAGTTCAATGACACGCTCAGCCAAAGTGACGCAAACACTCACAAATAAAAACCCTGCAGGCAGTAGTCTGTGCATAACAGCTTTGTGTGGACTGCATGATAACTGCATCTGGATTCAAGTTGGACTTATTGAGGCAAACCTGGTGATAATGTGGACGCTGGCTCTTCAGGTGGTTCTTATTGGTGTTTTCCTGCAGGTAAGTAGAGACACAAAATGAAACACCCACTGTGCAGCTGTGTGTGTAGACAATGGTAACGTGATAATACATTTTAAATACCCACCCACAGATGCGAGGGTGCTCTCCATCATGCCTCATAATAGGCTCTATAGCCAACTGTGCCAATCAGAAGCACCACTGGGTTCCTGCGCTCCCTCCCTACATCACCCATCTGTACCTGGAAATGAACTACATCCGTGAGATCAATGAAACGTCCCTGTCAGGATTGGAGGAGCTCCAGGGGTTAGATGTTGGACGCCAGAATGTGCCGCTTGTGATCAGGAACAACGCATTCAGCAGACAAAGAAACCTCTCAAGGCTCGTGCTGGGCTTCAACAAAGGGCTTCAGCTGGAGCCAAACGCATTTGTTGGGCTGTCAAACTTACAGATGCTGGACTTGGACTACTGTTCACTTCAAGAGTCCATACTGACTAAGAACTACCTGGAGCCGTTGTCCTCCTTAGTGTCTCTTAATCTTTTAGGTAACAATATAAGGAGACTCCAGCCTTCAGTGTTCTTTTCAAACTTGACTAAGTTAACAAATCTGAACCTCAAACTGAACAAAATCAATCTCATATGTGAGGCAGATCTGACCGGTTTCCTGGGAAAACACTTTCACATCCTGAATCTGGACTCCATCCATCTTAACAATATGTCCACTGAGAGTTTTAACTGGGGGAAATGTGGCAATCCTTTCAGAGGACTGTCCTTTCGGAAACTTGACTTGTCCAACAATGGGTTCAGTGTGGCCAAATCAAAGCTGTTTTTCAGAGCCATACGGGGGACAAAGATTGCTCATCTTAAACTGTCTGGACCGATGGGTAGAGGATTCTCCTTCCACAATCTCCCTGATCCAGACCACACTACATTTGAAGGCCTGGTGGACAGTGTAATCCGGACTCTAGATCTGTCCAAAAATAGGATATTTGCATTGCAACCAAGAGTTTTTAGTCCATTTCAACAAGTTTCAATCATTGACATTTCCCAAAACAAAATAAATCGGATTGAACGACATGCTTTTGACAGTTTGGGACATTTGCAAATGCTCAATCTGTCACACAACCTGCTTGGGGAAATCTATTCTGATACATTCACTGCTCTTACAAATCTTCGAGTGTTGGACTTGTCTCAAAATCACATTGGTGTTTTGGGATATAAGTCATTTAGTGGACTTCCCAATTTAAAAGCCTTATATTTAACAGGAAACTCTCTGCGAGAACTCGGCTTTCCTGCATCACTACCAAGCTTGGATTATCTTTATGTGAATGACAACATATTGTTGCCCTTGTCAGTAGGCAGAATCTCCAACTTTGCCCCTAATATCACACATCTGGATGTTGGGAATAACAGATTGATAAACTTGGGGGATGTTTACCTGTTTTTGAGTCAGTTGAAGCGACTCAAGCATCTCTCTTATGAAGGAAACACCATCAAGTGGTGTGTGAACCGAGGTCAGGCTGCAGCAATCAGATTGAATAACTTGCGAACCCTGGATCTTCACAGTAGCTCCTTGCAATCTGTGTGGTCTCAGGGGAAATGCCTCAATCTCTTTGACGACCTTAACAACCTGGTCAGTCTCAAATTGAGCTTCAATGCACTGCAGTCTCTGCCTCAGGGGATTTTCAACGGTCTCACGTCAGTTGTGCATATCGACCTCTCATTCAACACCTTGACTTATCTCCATGCAGATAGCTTCCCTAAAAGCCTGAGGAGTCTTGACCTCTCCAACAACTTCATAGCCTCCCCTGACCCCGCAGCTTTCCACTCACTCAGCTTCGTCAATTTAAGCATGAATCGATTCCACTGCAGTCCCGATCTCCAGAGCTTCTTGGTTTGGATGAAGGAGACCAACGTCACATTTCTTCGACCTGTTGAGGAACTCAGATGTGAATTTCCTTCAAATTTCTACAAGGTATCCCTGTTAGATTATTCTTCTCAAGTACATAAAAGAACCTGAAAATGTGTAAATATGAATTTCATTTTAGGTTGATCATTTAAAGCATTTTGTTTGTATAGTTCTTTTTGTGTATTAGAGCTAATTCTTTCTCAGATATTTAACAATTTCACTGACAGAACTGATGATTAGACTGGTTGTCACTTATATATTGATGTGCACGGATATTAGAAACAGTAAGTCAGAGGAAAAGTGGTCTTAATTTCTGAAATAAGAAGCACAAAATTGGAAAAATTCAAAAATTACATGAGTGAGGCATAGTCATCCCTATCAAACCAATGACTCATGTGGTCTCTCCTAGGGTCCACCACAAAAAGGTCATTAGACTGGGGTAGAGCACATATTGTTCATCTGAAATAAATCTACAGTTATGGTTAAAAGACAATTAAATATGTGACCATACTCTGTACCTTATTCAAGTAACATGAAGCATGCTTTGTTTTGAATTTATGTTTTATGGATTGTCCTTGCTTTAAAGTATTATGTGTGTTTTTATTAAGTGTTTGCTATGTGTACATTGCTGTCCCTGTTTTAATGTATTTTATACCTTTTGTAGTTGTTACTACATTTGCTCAGAGATTACAGTCTATTGTCTAAATGTCTATTCATTTGCAGTGCTCCTGCCGGTTTATACTATGTAAATAAATAAATACCATGTAAAAAAAATAAAAATCATAATTCCAACTTGTTATGAAAAGCTATTATAAAAGTTAATTTCTATTGAAAAATTATCTTTATTCATTATCATTATCAATGCTATTTTAAACTGCTACTACTTGTCTTGTTCCACCAGAGGACAGCATTGGCTAACAAAGCGATGCTGTTGGCCTCCTGGCAGGGTGCCTCTGTTTTGAACCAACAGTCTTTTCACAGATGGGATGATGCTCTTGAGTGTACAGCAATGATGGGTTCCGTTTTTCAGACATTGTTACATTACAGAGAAACACCTTTTTGTTAAGCCGGAGTGACAGTAATGGGGTTAAAATTTTGGATGATTTGGTCATTTGTTGGTGTTATTGCAACATGCATGTTACCTATGAGTCATTGTCAATACTGATTATATTTTGATTTATCCTCACAATGCACATGCTTTGGCTGAATGCCTGTCTTCCTATAATACATGTAGCTGCAATCACGCACACTCGCACACAGTCATTCATTTCTAACCCTATAGATCAGGGGAAGCACTGACACACTAAGAGGCGCCGGTGATAGTATCTTTATTGAATTTTTTCAGTAGTCAACCAGATATGAGCTCAGCCAGACTGGCCCACCATGTTACATACATACATAGATGACCCCCCTCCCTCCCCCAACCCTTTACTGGTAAGTTACCATGGAAACAGGCTCCATATCCTCCTCCTCCTCCTCCTCCTCCTCCTCCTCCAGTCATTCCACACTTCCTGATTCTCTTCATATGCTGGCATCTATCCATCCATCCCCCACTCTCATCAGCATCCCAGTTCCTCCCTCTTCCCCACCCCCGCGGTGTTAACATACATTTGTTCAATATTTTACAACTCTAACACAAATTTGAAAATGCAGACAAATGGTTTTATGAACCAGTATAATCAATATGTTCATACATGAGAGGCAATGATGACCATCTTTAAAATCCTATTCTTCCTTATGACATCTGTCTGGTTCTCCTAAATTACTTAACGCCAGGACTATCCATCACCCATAAACCACCACATATTTAGGCCATCATATATATACATTCTGAGGTGGCAAAGACAATTACTCTTAACAACTAACTCTCAAAGACTGTTAAATACATACCCATAATTTTCTTACAAAATGGAGTTGAAAATCTGTTAAGATGGTATGTTGGTCCTTTTACACAAGACTGTGTCCCTTAATTGCTAGAAACTATGAATAAGACTGAGAATAAATCCCTTAAAGCCTAAGATAGATTTTTTATTTATTTATTCTTATTTTTTATAAACTATTGCGCCTTGAATTGCATCTTTAATTTCCCTTAAATTGCCGTTATTTCCACCGTATGGAAGTAATTTTAGTTGCATTTTCCAAATATCCATTGTGTGACATATCTGGTATCTTTAGAAACTTACAGTGCTTCAAAATCATTAAAGATATGCTGATCTTTTATTCTTCCATATCCATTACATAGCCCAAAAATTCAAATTTGGATTAAGCACAGAGACATTTTAAGTCATAACTAACTGGGTTGTATAGGCCCTGCTAATGATGACACATACAGTCAGACACATAGGAAAGAAATGCCCTGCTAAGTATGAAGTACAAAATGCAGTTGCCCATGAAGGTAGATTCATTTCTATATTCGATTTGCTATATTTGAACAAAAACTTTGAGGAAAAGCTGTTTGCGATACCAAATAAAATACATATTAACCAACTACTAACTAAACTAACTGACCACCTAGGGTGGGGGCCTGTGTATAAACTTTACAATATATGTCCCAAGAGGCTATATTTGATTTACATGAATTTATAGTAAATTCTGACCCTCATCTTTACCACAGACTTTTTGTTCTTGCCACTTCTATTATCGCTGAGTTACATTATATGTATTATTTGCTGTAAATGAGGAACAAGAGCAGCCAGTTACAAAAATCAACAGAAACAGATTGCACACAATGAATTCAAGTCATATTTTAGTTTCTAGAAGAACATTCTGTGTTTCATCAAATACAATACAAAGTTATGTTTTGGTGTATGGTTCGTGAAAAATCTTCTCCACACACAAGGACAACGTCAGCGTCAGTTACAGCAAAAGCCTGGAGTTTTCTGTGCTGTGTCTGTGCTGCACCTGCTGGGGGTACAGCTGCAACTGGAGCTCTGGCATCAATAATACAGTGATAAATTAATCAGCCTGACCCCCTGTCTACTCCTCTTAACCTCTAGAAAGTAAAGAACCCTGCGACACTAAACTGTACACCCAGACAGCAAACAAGCAGCCAGTTTAGACTTCAACCTGTCTGCCTTTAACACAGCGTCTTCCCACAGCAGCCATTCAAAAAATCCATTTTACACAGGCTGGGCTCCAAAAAAGTACACTATTTGTAGAATGTGCTGTTATCAATGAAAAATTATACCTGACAACTTTTAAGACAGTGTGTGATGGTTTATGAACTAGATTGGTGCTAATTGATGGTTTGAAATATTATATTGCACTGTGGGATAACCTGACTCCAATATAGGCCTATAGGAACAGACAACAATAATGAACAGTACAAATTCAGACACAGATTTAAAGGAAACACATGTGTCGATTTCCATGTCTCTATTTTCATTTGTGCTTCACTTTGAAACAACTTGCAATGATCCATTTCTACTTTTCTTTTCTGTAGCACCACTATGCATACTGAGCAAAAACACCTGCAAAACAGAGATACTCACCAAACGACGCATTTTTCACAAACTTGTTGTGGAGCTAAAAGACCAATCAAATGGTTTTCCTCCTTCTGAATGAATTTCAGTAGGTGCCAAACAATGATTAACATTTAGTTCATATTACATTACGTTGTCAAACTGAGGTAAAATAAAATGTGTAAATGTGCCCCCATTATTGATCACTTTACAGTGATATCATAATATATTGTCTGATATATACAGTACTGTGCTAGTCTTAGGTCACCACTAGCAATAGCAGTAAATAGTGCAGGTGTTAGCAATGACATTAATTAGGGTTCCATTCCATTTAGGTTGAAGAGAGCCTGGTTCCTGATATTGATTAAGTGTAAAGGGAGGTCACACTAAATCCTTGACCCTTTAGCCTGTAGAAGCTGCTCTTTTCTGATTTTTGACTGTTTTTTAATACTGCATACACATTTCCTGTATTTTCTGGTTGTATTCTAATAAAGAGACAGATAGCATTGCTGAAACAACAAATCTAATGGTGGCCTAAGACTTTTGCACAGTACTGTATGTCCACCAATTGTTGTTGAATGTAGAGGGATTCGGGGCTATATCTTATGGATGAACTTGGCCAACAATCACTTTAGTATACAGGGGAGATGTTATTCTACATGCCTGTAAAAGCTAAAAACCATTTTGTTCCCCATTGTTGTAAACTGATTTCTGAATTGCTACAGCTATTCAAAGATCTCATGTATTATTGAACAGTTTTACTATATATACTGTAGGCCTGTACAACATATACAGTTATGGTTCCCGAATGTTCATATTGGCTGCTATGGAAAAAAAACCCCAACATTTTTTATCATTCAATTATTTGGTAAAACAATAATAAAAAGAATCGGTAAATATTCAATTATCCAACCCTGTCTCACACACCATATGATCTTTTCTTGAAATTATGTTTAAGGCATTTCTTTCATTTTTCCACCCTTAGGGGGGGAAGAGGAATGATGGGTGACAAATAGAATGGAACATCACATCACATTTAATAACATTATTTTCTTCTGCTCAACCCACATCAATTATCACATCAGCTAAACCTCTCCAAAAAATGGAATTCTTTAATGTTTTTAAGCAATCAAAAGATCACACCTGTTCTACACAAATATGTACATTGAAACCTTACACGTTCTTGAGGGAATTTGTGCAGCAATTTTGTGAGCCACTTGTCCCAGAAACACACACGCACACACACACACAAATATGCAGGCAACTAGCCCTGCACTCATATACACGCACTCACAGACACAAACACACACCCTCAACAGTCATGTGAGGAAGATCTGAAGCTCTCTGTCAGACATGCAGGGAACGGACAGGATCAGATGTTTGAGTCTTTACAGCGTTTACAAAGTTGAAAGATATTCTGAGGTTGGTGTGTTCATTTACTTTATTGTTTTTCAGTTAATTTCCTTGTTGAAGTATCTCACATACTCAGGATTCAGCAGGGGTGGTGGTGTGCCTTCATGTCCCAGTATAACTTCTCATTTCTTTGAGATCTTCAGTAGTATCAGTAACAGAAACAGAGGAGGAAGAGGAGGAATAAAATAAATAAATAAAAACATATCTAAAGCTTCTACTGTGCCGCTGCAGGTGTGGCAGCGTGACATGATGCCAGGGAAACATTGGAAGAAGAGGACGTCATGGATTTTGGAGTCTGGTACCTGCAAATGAGACGTAGATATTTAAATGACTATACTTAAACATGGATGATGTTCGTCTCAAAGAGCTAACTATGGTTAACACGATCACCAGCAGCACTGGGATTACAGTCTGTGGAGAAAATTAGAGATGAAGAATCAGATTGGGATGGTCTAGAAAGGGTGTGGCTAATCTGGAATAATCCCATTTACAGATGCACTAATTCTTAACCAGTTACAGAACAACAACTCCAATAAATGAAGAAATAAATGCCGTTAAAAATATTACTGTATAATCCCACAAATATCAGTCAAACTGATTTTGGGTTCACAAAACAAGTTTCATTGATAAAAACTGCAAGACAGAATAAAAACAAAAAGTCATGGGAATGGTGCTTATCTGCTTTTGCAAATCATTAAAACATAATAGTAAGAAGAATAAGGCTCACCAGGACCGAGACTTTCGAACACATCTGCCTCCATCCTTAGTGGGGGAGTTATCCAGAGAGGGGCTTTGGTTAAGATCAACTTCCGATGAGCGATCCAATGACATGCTGGTGGGTGAAGCCATATCCAGCTCCAGGAATACGATGTTCTCAGCCTACACACACAAATATAGAAAGCTGGTGTTAGCAGTGTAAATTACACATGGAGTGACTAGTTTGATATCACTGATCCAGCCATTTTTATATGATTGTGTTGGTTGTGTGGGGGTATAAATGCAATATTTCAGGCAAGAGTGCGACACCATCAAGGGATGCTAGAACTGCGCAAGAATTACGCAAGACTTCTACACTTTAATTTTTAATTCTTACAGTTCTTTGAAATTGCTGTGTTGTATACTCAAATATCTCCTTCATGTTTTTAAGATGTTTTTATGTGAAGTAACACAAAAAATTAAGACTTTTTGTTGCCTGCAATTCCATGTAAGTATGGTGCATTAGTTTCAGCACCACATCATCCACTCTCCTCCACTTCTTATACGTTAATTCAACTGTGAGCCCACTGCCAGCTCCTATGGCTGTGGCAGAACGAGTCTGCGACCTTCATCACTGCTGATGTTAGAGCTACACGGCGACAGTCCTTACTGCAAGTGTGGTTACTCTTCATTAGGACTGGACAATTGTCAATGTGGAATACACTTTGCAAACTGAGACTACAATTTAAGGCCCGGTTTTGTGAATTTGTCATCATAAACCAATCATTTGTTTACAGAAATGGCCTACGTCAAACATTTTTATGTTTTAATTCCACATTTAGTCAACACGTGGTGCATAAGTGGATATTTGTCATCATACACACACACACAAACACCTACCCTGTATCTGGAGTGCGCTCCCATTGCTATGGCAACCCTAGCATACTGGCTGATGGGTCGTTTATATCCGACTGCAGATGTTGGCCTTTTCTTCATCTGGGAGCATTTACTGAGCAGGAAAAGAGTGTGAATCAATGAAACATGCTAAATCAATTCACTCCAGCCAGGATATGTCATCTGTGCGGAGGAGAATAAACCAACATTGAGGAATGCGCTTTTACAGGATACAGAAGAGACAAGAACAAAGCAAAAAGTGCACATATCCATATCCACTTACCTCTCTGCAGGGACAAGAGGCTGAAACTTCCACTGATCCTCCTCAGTGTCAAAGGTCAGTCTGTTCATGATCTTATTCTTCTCCTCAGGGGGAATGAAATTCTCAATGATCAGATACCTGCAAATACACAGCACCCATCACTATGAGCTTTATTATGAGGGGATATCTGAAAAAGCTGCGTACAAGGATGTTTTACAGGAAACTTCTTTGATACTAAAGTTAAAATACGCAAAAAATAATTGGCAGATTCTCAAGAACCAAATTGAAGTCAGTGAATATCTGTTAAGAAGAGATGATAATGGCATGAAAAGGTAGTGTAAATAAAAAGACAAATGTTTATCAACAAAATACCTGTGCCTCTTCAGTCTACCAGCTTGGTCGCTGACATTTCAAAAGGATGTTTGTTTAACTCACTTGAACTTGAGTTCTCTGGTGAGCTCGTTCTGAGTCTGCTCCAACTCCTGACGGCTCCTCACGTGCTCCTCATTGACATCATGGATCTCTGCTTTGATGCACTGGAGCTTAGCATACAGCTGGGGGAGGATTGGGTTGGAGAGGGGGTGAGAAAGTGAAAAGTAAAGTGAGAAAGAAGGTGAAAAGAGAGTGAAGGCGAAGGGTGAGAGATTAGGAAAAAAGCGAAAGATCGAGTGGAAAGAGAGGGTTGTACAAATAGAGAAGTGGTGAAGATAGACAAAATGATAAAGAGAGAGAAAGTGATGGACAGATGTGAGAGGCACATAGCAGGTGAGGGAGAAAGAGAAAGAGAGAGAGATGTCGGTTAGTACAGTTGGTATTTACAAACTGGTTTCCAGCACGCTGTAGTTTGGTTGCCAATGGAAACAGCACAGGAAGCACTGGTGTCTGGAGAAATGTCTGGCCAATAGGAGCACAGTAACATGTCAACCCCGCCTCTCAGTTGTGCTCTGTCCTCCTGGGCTTTCACACTGCACATTGGGAGACTTAAGCAGAGCTGGGGTGACTCCTGGCTTTAGTCTCTTTAACCTCCTGCACTTTATTTAATTTCTTGTTTGCAAACAGACATAAAATAGAAACAGTCAAGTAAAATGATATGATAGTAAGTCCCAAACCCACTCCGCCTCCACTGGCAGAGCATGTTGAAGCAATGTTTGGGATGGAGCCATGATTCCAGCTCAAGGGTCAGTGTACCTTCCCTTCACTGGTTTTCCAAAGTTGAAACAAAAACTGGAAAACTAATTTCATGTAAATCACATTATAGCCCATCCAGAGAAAAGGAAAACAAAGTCTTTTCTGGCACAGAATGTGACCTGTAGAAATACGGCATTGTTTTCCATTGTTTCACTCTCCATTTTTCACATTTTTTTAGTGACTGGCACAGAAAAAAAGTCAGGAAAACAGGCAATTTAAGTTCACTTGTTTGTAGTTGGAATTACCCTCAAGTAGAAAATTAAATATAAATGTGTTGATGCCCTATCTCATTCATGTTTGGATAACAAAATTTATCAAAATATTTATACTAAACTTGTTTTTTTTTCTGTTTTTTCCCACCATGTCTGCCCAGTGTCTTAGCTTGCTGCTCCAAAGGAAATGAGTGGACTTCCTGAGATGATTGTGTTGCTCACAATCAGTTTGTTTGCACACTATCCTCCAAAAGACATGCATCAAATACACGACTCAATACTTAATCAGTTTACAAGAGAAAACATGCAAGGAGAACAGGCATGCAGAGATTGCTTAGCTCTATTATAAGACAATAAATCCTTAAATTGATTAAATTGATTGACAACTACAATATGAATTTGTTTTTTCAGTGAAATTAATCTAAGATAGATGAAGTTGGATGTGTTCATTGTTGTCCCAGGAAGAGTTTTCCTACCACATGTTACCCTGCAACCATTGCAACCAGGACAAACCTCCAGGAGCTGAGTTTTAAATTTGTGTCTGGACAAAGTGTTTGTCCAAGGAAGAGTGTCATTAGAGTCCAGGTCAGAGTTCACAGGGGTTACGAGGATTTACTATTAGGAATAAAAATAGTGTGTGTGTGTCTTGTGTATGTTACCTTCTTGAGTTTCTTGGTCTTAGCCTCCACTTCTTGTTGCAGAGACGTGAAGGTCTCCCTCAGCTCCACTGTCTCCTCATCCTGGGTTAGCATCTGCTGCTGCATCTCTCTCTCCCTCCAAGTCTAAAAGCACAAACACAACTATTCCAGCGAGGAGAACATAATATAAACATACGGCATACATGAAGTTATGTCCTATACTATACTGATGACTTCACTGGAAGTATTTTGCTGCAGATTTTGCCCAGTCTCCCATAAAGGACGTAGGCAGCAAACATTCCTTTGTTCTTTTTATTACTTTTTAATATATCATAATGTCATCTTTTTCATGTTTCAGCAAAAGTTTCTGTTTTATTTTGTTAACTTTTTTTAAAAATTTGGCAATGTATTCTCTTTGGTTTTACTATACATACTGCATTACGCCAGTAATATTTTTATCACTGCAAGTAAGAATGCTGGCTGGCTTGGAACATAATGTATTATTATTCCATTTTATTTTTGTAGTGCTCTTAGTTTTACTCAAGTAAAGCATTTGAGTACTTCTTTCAAATATCTTCAGGACAACTATTACTGCATTACTGAAGAATACTTTCACACAATTCAATACACACATGCATACACACAGATTCACCTGCTCAGCAATCTCATGCCTCTTCATCTCCAGCATCTTCTGCTGCTCGTTGGTGTGATCGATGATGTTCTTTCCACCGACCAGCAGCTTGCTTTCCATTGCCTAACAAAAACACAGCAAAGAAACACGAATAACACAAGGCTTGAAACGACAGTACAATGCTATCAAATCAATGTATTCCATTTTTGTTCTCCGTATCAAAGAAGAAATGAGTTCATTCCATAAAATAAATTCAGAATTCTTGTTCAGGAAAGAGATGAAAAGTTGTCTTCTTCTAGGGGTCAGACTAAGTTCCTCTGCACCTTAAACAGTTAAGTGTTGGGCTGCTGCAGACAGTACAGATTTTGTGCTGAGGGTGCACTTGGGGCTGTCAGCTTAATGGTGCCATGATGACACCAGAGCGCAAGAAGCAGAATGAGGAGCTACAGCTTGCCACTCAACTTAATTTGGTGCTTGTCCAGTTGTTTGGTAGACATAGAACTTTCATATTTCATTTGCTCATCTTGTCCACTGCCCTGAGTGGCTCAATTAACAATTCTAAGCTGCCAGAAGGCAAACTGAATTGTTGTAACCCTATACTCAGACTTAATGGGTCGAAAAGAACAATCAATAATAATTTCTAATTGTTTTTAATTGTCAATAAAATCACCTATGTAAAAAGTACCAAACATTGGAAGGTTACACTTTTACACTTGATGACTTCTCTTTTATTTCTCTTCATTTATTTGTTGGCTGATCTTTTGCTTGGGTTTTTTTTCAGCATTTTTTCACCCCATTTTATCTAAATGATTCATCAGTTACTGATCATATATGAAAATGTTAACAATGAAAAGGTGTGTTATCTATGTGTGACTCACAAAGAATCCTTGTCAAACACACGCCTGTGGTTACAGCATCTCTGGTTACCATATAGATTAAAGGCTGAGGTCGCAATGATGCAGTGTGTCTCGGAGGTGAATACACACATTGTGCAGTCATTACGTATATGAAACAGAAAGAAGGAGAGAAAAGACAAAGGAGAAGGGGAGAGAAGAGGAGAGGAGCATAGATGTAGAGAAAGTAAAAAGAAGGAAAAGGGGGCCCCGTAGAAGGTTGGGGCCACAGCCATTTTGTATAGGCCACATTCCAATCTTAACAGTGACAGAGAGACAGAGAGAAAGAGAGAGAGGGAGAGAGAGAGAGAGAGAGAGAGAGAGAGAGAGAGAGAGAGAGGGAGACAGAAAGAGAGACAGAGAGTCTGTGTGTGTGTAAACTGTGTAGTCTATACATGCACATGCCACACTGTCCCCTTGATTATGTGAGAGAACACACACACACGTTCACGCACACACACCCTCATCGTCATAGATAGAATACAGTGAGGATGTGTCTACAGCAGGTCTTAATAGAGAGCCTCTTTGTTTTGTGCTGTCTTTGTGTGTCCTCTCTCTCTCTTTCTGTGCGTGTGTGTGTGACTGCCTGGTTTGTTGCTCTTTGTGTTCCGTCATCTTCTTTCAGCGACGTTAAAGGGCTGATGCACGTCGGTCAGGGATTTTCTGCCTTTCTGTTGCTCATGCATCTCCTCCCTGATAGGCTGATTCCATAATTGACTAATCCTTTATGATTATAATGACGGCTGTGAATGGTGTGTGACTCTCTAACCTCTCCGTGCGCCTGTTTTTCCCCCGGCACTGCTCATATCAGGCTGTTATCATATAACCACATGATGCCTTGTCATACAAAAAAAAAACCCAATGGGACTTTCCACCGAACAAAGACACGATGCCCTGAGTCCCCCTGGCACTTTAAAATGGGTCAAATCCCCAATTACACAACTCACAAATGTACATGAACTCAAATGTACAATAGAATGGCTCACTTTCTCTTGTAAAGTTTAGAGCGATCTCTCCAAAATCTGTCTGAAGAATACCTGACAAAATACAGTATAACTAAATGGGGAAAAAGTGAATCCCATGTACAAAACCAATTCAAATCAAATTTTGTAAGTGAAAACATATGAATCATATTTTAAAAAACATATATAAGAAATACAAAAATATATAAAGCATTAATTGTGGCAAGTGGGTAGGTGTTTCAGATCACAAAAAGAACAATACAGAGTCTGTGTTGAGAATAGTCTGATCATCTTTCTATGTTCAGGTCAAACTGTCCTTTTGATCTGGATCTGTGTGACATAGATGAAGATGAAAAGAAGTCATGAGAGGGGGACGAGGAGGAGGGGGAAGAGTGATGACTCAGTGGGAGAACAAATGACCTTTATTTATGGGAGATGACTAATTTATACGTCAGGTTATTTTTATTTTCAGTCATCAAGCTTTAAGTCAGACTGTAGCATGAACACACACAAACACACATGTAATCATAAGACTGGTGCTCTCCAAAGTGTTATTTGGTGATTGAGTACATTTCTAGGTACACCGCTCCAGTTTATCTTTTTAATCCCTTAAACAGTGGTAATTGAGTACCTTAGGGTTATTAAAGGGACTTTATATCCCTTAAATGTCTCTGTGTTGGGCATAATTTTATACAGATATGGTATTTATCTATGGAAGTATTGAACATTTCACTAAAAAGTAAAAAACACTCCAGTATTTACAAAAGTAGTTAGCAGATTTGAAGAGGTTTAAGATATTATTGTTGCTGAATCTAAAGGTAATTACCACAACTATCGCCTCGACTGGCTGCCTCTTTCATTTTCTGATTTCTCTTTTTCTTTCTTTCTGAGCTGTCTCGTAACATCACATTTTTGTTTAAAATAGTAGCTGACTATGTAAAGCTGAAAACAAGGCAGCTCCCTGAGTACTGAGACTTGTCCAGTGTGTGTTCCAGTGAAAAATTATTCTTCTTTCGTTCTATTCGTTCTTATTTGGATATTTCTGACATGACATGGAATATTTGTGCTGTATTCAGAAAGGGTCTGATTCACTGTGTTTGTATTTTCTTTGCTGTGGTGGCAGCTGACTGACAGAAAACAATGATCCATTTCAAACACATCACACTGAATTCACAAATAAATGAAAATGTGACTTATTAGTTTGAAATCGGGGAGTTACAGCTGCCCGTCTGACAGTTATACTTTGCAAACGTCTGTATTTCCAGAAAGTGAATGGTGGATTATTTGATTCTAATGTTAGATGATACAGTATGTTATCTAATCTTAATAGATACGGAAATAGATATGTTATGCATTTCAAGAATATGTGGATGTTCAGTTAGTGTGTGAATGTGTTTGTCTCTGCATAAATGCCGGCGCAGAGTCTTTTGGCTGTGATTCATTTCCTGATAGGAAAGTGAAGAGTATCATTGGAATCAGCCGGCCAATCACAGCAAGGCAAGGCTATAAATAAAACGAGAACAAAATTGATGTGTGTGTGTGAGTGAGAGAGAGAAAGAGAGATCAGAAGAGAACACAGCAGACCTAAACATCATCTCTGCTTCCCATCAGTCCCTGGTCAATGCAAGAACTACTTAAGGAAACAGATCATAAAAGCCTAAATCTCATTAGCATCCACTTAAGTGGCATGTTTACAGCGCATCAGCACACTCCACAAGGCATGCATTAACTGGAAAAACAGGATAGGTTAAGTGTCGACTCAATTTTTAAACAACTTGGTATTCTTGCCCATTTTCTTTCTTGTATATTTAAAGTCCCTGATCTTTCATAACAAAGTCTGTATATTTGTTTCTACAAGTTCTCATTTTCACACATACAGCCACTATATGACAGCAGATCATCTGATGCGCTAAATTCAATGACTTCCTGCATAAGAATGCATTCATTTAGCAGCAGGTAAGAGTGAAAGAAATTAAAGATTTTAAAATTATGGGATAAAATGCCAATCTGAATCTTTTTTGGCAAAAAGCAAAAACAGGAGAGACAGGGCATGGAATACAGCAAAGGAGACGGGCTGGAATCAAACCTGCGCTGCTGCTATGTGGTATGTGGTATGCGCTTTAACTGGTGAGCAACCAGGGAACTCTAATATTAATCTTTTGATTTCTATTCTATTATGATCTATTTCTATTATGGCTTTGTAAATTATGAAATATCAAGATACAATAAAACCAGAAACAAACTATTATATTTCTGATCCACCCAAAAGTGGCATTTTCAGCTTTGGTAAATTGTTTTTAGTGGCACCAAAATATAAATTTTTAGAGTCAGTTTCATCTGCTCTTTGTTCGTCTCTTTACATGAGAGACAGCGGATGTATATTGAAAGAAATTCTCAGTCCATGTATACACAACATGTTACCACACACACACACATGCAGCTATGAGCAGTTGATTCATCAATATTTCAGTGGTGCAGCCTTCCATGCTGAAAGATGGAGAGCAGAGATGAGCTCTTTCCGTTCATCAGCCTACAGAGACACATACACAAACATATACATCCACATACACACACACACACACATGAATACAGCATGTGACCGGGCTTTTTCCTCTTCTAATTAGACAGGAAGGCAGCTATATAAACAGGAAAGTGATTCCCGTGTGTGTGTGTGCGTGTGTGTGTAACGTTACATTGTGTTTGCTTTCATACATTGGATATATGTGCACGAGTGTTATTCTATGTGTGATATTTCCTGTGCAGCCCAGGGCATTGTTAGTGACTCTTCCTTGTGATTGGCTGCAGCAGCTGGCAGGAAAAAAGCTTTTTAATGCACAGACAAGGTTTTAAATGGATTAAAGCAGCCAAAGCCGATAACTGACAAACAGGGGATAGAATCACAGTAATAACCAGTTCAGTGTTTATAATTCCGTTATCTGTCCAGTCATAATCCAAATGGTATGAGTAAGAATGTGTTTGGTGATTTGTTTGGGAAGTGATCATGTGCACCCTGTTAACACACAGTTTGTTTGTATTGTGATAAAGGTAAAAATGTAACAACTGGCCATCGCTGGGTTGGGTACCTGGCACCAGTGACTTCTACTGGTCAATCAGGACACCAGCATGAAGAAGGGTAGGATGGTAGGTGGGTGGCAGGAGGCAGATTTTTCCCAAAATGACGAAAGTGTCATTTTAAGTGAAGAAAACTGATTTTTTTTTGGCTTGGGGTTAAGGGTAGGGAAGTTGGCTCTCTGCAGACAGTACAAAAGTTTCATGCTTTTATTACAGTAGAATTGAGGCTTAGATGTGTCTATAAAAATATTGATTTAGGGTGTATTTATGAGAAGCCAAGGGGCCACACAATCAACTATGCTCAGTATACTGACGTGGAAAACTGAAGGTAAAGTGTAATGAAGGCAGAACGAGTAAGAGGTTAAGAGAGGAATCAAGCTGAAGCAACAAAAGTGCAAAACAATACTATAACAGCAATATAGTGCCAAATATTGCAATCGTAGTAAATCTTAGTATAAGGTTCTCTCTGCCCCAGATTTGTTCTGAGATACAGGGCTTTAACGTTTTGCCAATAAAATCGTTTTATTTTTAAATTATTAATCCCCCCCGTCACTGATCAAGTCTGTGTGGAAAAATGCCAAGTCTGCCTTATGCTGCCCAATGCCTTATGATGCAGAGGTCCAGATTTTCTGAAATGCAAAATATAATGATTTAGAGAGGGAAGCAGAGAAGAATATAAAGAAATTAGTGTGATTAGATGAAAGAGATAAAGAAAGAACAGTCCAAACACAAGACATTTAATGTCATTAGCATGAAAATGTAATATCTATAGAATAAAACTTGAATGTGGTTTACTGGATTAATTTTCTAATTTCTTCAGATAGCATATGGTCATTTTAAGTTTTCTTTTTGTCACCTTGAAAAATGCCTGAGAGAGAGAGAGAGGTAAGTGAGAGACCCACAGAAGAGGAGAGAGTTAGTGAATGTAGTTCTGACCTACAAAGTTGATCTAAGAATAGCTGGCTGTAGGGACTCAGGCTACTTACGAGAAGATGCTGCTGAACATCTCCTCCTCTACAAACTCCATTAAATGTACCTTTTTTAGGTATGAGGTCAATAGATGCCAATAGAAAGAAAATATCTGACTTTGCTGAAAGGTATTCAGAGCTGATAGAGAAAGTATTAGAGGGAAAAAAGCAGTTCAGATAACTGAAAATAGGTAAGCTAAAAACACAATGTAAACTGTAACAACACATCGCTGGATGAAAATGACAACTATTGAGTCACCGGTACTGGAAAAGATTCATGTTCCTTAAAAAGCCCCAACTAAATCAAAGATCATAACAACTATAGAGGATTAAACCAGTAGTATCGCAAAGAGTGCATAACCTAATAAACTCACATGTTCAGATGTTAATCAGCGTACATGGTAATAAAATCGGCACATCCTGGTTTGTATAAATCAGTTAAACATTTTAGTTGAATGATGTCATTTAAAGATTTCTATGAAATTTATAACTTATTGTTCATCATACAAAGTTTCCCATTTGGCATGGGGGATTTAATAGCTCCTAACATGAGTCAGCCAAATGCCAGTGAATGGAATGGTGATGATGCAGCACATCAGTGGAGCTGTGTAGCACAGCTGTAGCATTTTCTGCCATTTATTTAACCATCTGTTGTACACCGTCAAATATGTCAGCATGAGTTAATCATGACAGGACATAGATAATTGAAAGTAAAGTTTGTAATTTAGTTCTGAACACCTTTAAATCAGATGCTGGTTTCGTAACTACTTTTCACATTTTTTTTCTTCATGAAAAGGCACTGCACACTCATCTAAGTCTTTGGAGTTTGTTAAGAGAAAGAGAAGAGAAAGAAGGGTACTTTACTTACTCCTCAACCTACACTTAACAATGATCAAAATATTTTCTGTATGTACTCATAGGTTTTATCCGTTTCTATGATTGTTCTTCTATCATCCTTCAACATATATATTAAGTAAAATGACTTCACAAGCTGAGACTTCATCATAATGGGGAAAATTAACTTGACCTCTGGCACAATGTTTGTTAAGAAGTTGACATCATAGGGGGGAAGAAACTGATGACCTGATTCCCCCGTGGAGTTCGATCTGTGTGGACTTCAACTCAACGAGGTCCAACAAAGATTAAGGGACTGACCTGGTTGACTGTAGCACACAGGAGAGGACAGACACCAGATGAGTAAATATCACCCTGTCAGATCCAGTGTGTCCAAGCCATGAAAGTTGGAGCTGTCTTGCTCTAACATTTGCAATAAACCAGTGTAACACCTCTCATGGTTCAGGTCTGTGTTGACAACACACAACAGTTGCACCAACACTACAACGCCTCCACAATCCACAGATGGAGGATTTACCTTGGAGGCCAGTTAACAGCAGGCCTCCAAGACACATCAGCTGACCCAACACAAATATGAGGCTGGTCTCTGACCTATATGCATGTGTTACATATGTGTGTGTGTGTGCGTGTGTGTGTGTATCTGTAATTGATTATTTCTCTCAGTTCATACTTGTTTGCAGACCGACTCTCTATTAAAGTGTTCCTCTGCCTGGCAACCTGCCGTTCACTGGCTACAGAGAGAAAATCACAGCCTGCAGGACACAGCCTGTGATTGGTGCATTAATAACTGTCTTAGCCAATCAGAAGAAAGCTGAGCTGGGGTCTTTTATGTTATTGATCAAATTAGTGAACACAGCACAATCAGAAGGATGTAATCACTAACCAAATAATGAGGAAATTATAATTATTATTATTATTACAGTAGAGAACACAGACTCGATCACCATTACATCCTCAATTTCAGAGGGTGAAATTGCGTTAATCAAAAAAAGCATCTGTCTGCTCCAAGGCTATTAAAAAACTGATTTGTATTCAACAGAAATATCTGCCAAGTTATTACCCTACATTTCCCACATTGTTTTAAAAGCTGCACCAGATTCTGGTTTATAGTTAGAGGCATTCATCTCTGCCTTCTCTATGACTCTAATGAGAAATTAACTATTGATGTTAGATTTCATGCTATCTGATTTCACTATATTTGCCTTTAATGTCTATACATGACAAGATACAGCTAATGTTTGGTCAGTATTTATGGAACTAAGGAAAATGCACCATGAATGGATAAAATTTACCTTGAAATTAACGCGACAAAAATTTATGTCTAGGGCTGGTTTATGGGGCAGAACCGACTACATTTAGATGAGGCTTTCTGAAAACAACACTTAGCTGACCAACTGAAGTTAAAATGGTTCTTTGTGCTCGCCTTAATCATATAAAGCTGACCCGTGACCTGGACATATGACAAATGCCTGCTCAGGCTGATTTTTCTGTCAACATATGAGCTAAATGTATGATTTTCCAATGAATTTTCTGTGGGATTTTGATTGTTTTTGATTACTGCAGAAGTGTAACTTTCCTTGTACACCATGAAAAAGAGCCCAAGGCATCAAAGACAGGAAATATTTCTCCTCCTTCATCATCCTCTTCCTTTAAAATGAGGAAAAGGGGGTTTGCTGACATCATTCAGCAGGTGACACACTGCTCAGTCAGCACTGAACGCTGTGCTTCAAAGACTCAAAGAGATTTTATATGGTTTAGCACAAAACACCATCAGCTCTGATGTGCTTTGGAACATAATGTGATGGGAAGTGATATACGATACCTCACATAAAAATGTGCATGAAAGGGCTCATCCTGAAGGGGACAGGATATATAGTCTGTTCCTTGGGACTTTCCGACATCTCAAAACTCCATTCAAAGACGAAGCAAATTTCACGTATAGATAAGGAAAATTAGAGAGAGCTTGCATTACTCGTGTCGTGTGTTTACAGTAAATACAACATCAGCAGTCAACATCGATCCCTGCAGGCATTAACTCCAGAACAGAAATCAAGAATAGTAAAGGTCTACTTACAATAATTAAAGGATGAATCCTGAAGCACACCAGCAGTGCCAAAAAAATAACGTTTGCTATTTTATACTGCACTTCTGGGTGCAATGTACTATTTGACAGGAGATTTCTGTCATTAATGTGATAGTTACCAGCACAACTATAATGGAATTGGGCAGATGTAAGAGACTTTAAAATTTTCCATTTCCAGACTGATTTGGGTAAAACACAAAATCAGAGGTTAAGAGCCACTGATCAGTGTGTCCAAGTAAGACAGCAGTTTTACACAGGCAGCAAAACAAACGTAGACTGCAACACAAAGAAAAACAAAGTGGTTTGAAACTTTTCTATAGCCGCAAAAGCATCATAAAAGAAGACAAACCTCTCATTATACAGCTTCTACAGACCTGAATGCAATGCACCCACAAATCCTGTTGTGTTTTGAGGAAGGGGTGTGACTGTAACCTTTTCAAAACTGGAAAATCCCCCCCACCCCAATGCTACTGTTCTCTTATTAGAGTATTAGAATGTACATCAAAGATTGATAATGTGACAGCGAGCGTTGATGTGTGTTGGATTTTTGCTTTGAGTGCGGACATTCAGTGTGCCCTTCTATTGTTCCTATACACAAGGCACATTTGCCCACACACTCCCCACTGAAAACTTCACCTTCCTCCTCTTCTCTCTTCACATTAGAGCCTAGGGCTGTTAGGAGGACTACAGCTCAGTAAACTGATCCAGTAGGGCTTCATGTTAGACTGTCGGAGCCACAGCCACAGCAGAAAACACTGCAGTCACTCAGCTATTCTGCACGGCTGACTTATTGGCTGGATATGGGCATGAATCAGAGCAAGTAATTAATGTATCTCTGGCTCTGTCTTTGAATGCTGGCTCTGTGTGTGAGTGTGTGAGTGTGTGTGTGGCCACAGTTCTAGCATGAACATTCACACAACCAGACAGTGGGAAAAAGGGCACCAGGCACAAAAACACATCCCAATAGCACACATACTGGTGTTGGTAGTGGATGTCAACATGACATCAGACTAAAATAAATAAATTAA
Source organism: Brotula barbata (assembly GCA_900303265.1). Taxonomy (NCBI): domain Eukaryota; kingdom Metazoa; phylum Chordata; class Actinopteri; order Ophidiiformes; family Ophidiidae; genus Brotula; species Brotula barbata. The sequence goes on along the minus strand of OMNV01015981.1, from coordinate 55,531 downwards.
AGATTATTTATTTTCTACTATCTGAGATCATGATTAATATCAAAGTCCCTGTCTTTGATTATATGTAGATGTCCTCTGATAGACAAACAAGATATTTCAAAAATACACACACACACACACACACACACACACACACAGATATACGAATAATTATATTTGAAACCAGGGTTACTGTCCCTAATCTCCCTTACTAGCTTCTTATCAGATTATCACACAAGATTATCTCGTGGACTGTGTGTTCTTAATCTAAAACCCCTTGATGGTGTGTATGTGTGTGTGTGTATGTGTGTCTGAGAGACAGAGAGGTGGAGAAATAATAAATACTAGTATCAAATAGATTTACTGTTAAATCATAAATCTCAGCCACTGATACCTTTGGCTCTGGCAGATTCACCCTCTCACTCTCTGCTCTGCTCTGATTGGATGTACAAGACTGAACTCTCACCTTGTATTTGGCAGTCAGTTGCTCTGTGGCTTCTTGCTCCTTCCTCAGATCCCCCATCATCCTCTCCTTTTCTCCCAGCAGCCTTTGTTTCTCCTCCGCCAACAGGAACCGGTCTTCCCTTATGGCCTTCTTCTCCTTCTCCAAACGCTGCTCCTCTTGCTTCACATACTCCTGGGCTTCCTTCTCCACCTCTTCCTCACCCTCAGTGTCTTCATCCTCATCTCTTTCCCAGGCCTCTCCGTCCACTTGGTCTTTCTGTTGTTTGCTCCTCCACTTCCTGTGATTCAGCTGGGCTCGCAGACGGGCAATCTCCCTCTGGAACTCGCGAAGTAGGGCATCCTTGGGGTCCTCGTTGACTCTGGGCTGGTTCTGGATGTTCTTGGCCCGGTTGGCATAGCGGAGAGTAGTAAGGGTCTCATCATAATGCTGAGGTGCTGGGCCTAGTGTGGCCACCATGACAGTTTTTGCATTCCCACCCAGAGAGTCCTGAAGCAGTCGTGTCAGCTTTGAGTCCCGGTAAGGCACGTGGCTACTACGGCCATCCGCCAGGGCTGAAATGACGTTGCCCAGCGCCGACAGGGACAAGTTGATCTTTGCAGCCTCTTTCAGGCGCTCTCCTTGGACGCCTGTCTTGGCTTGCCGTTCACTGCCTGCCAAGTCCACCAAATTGAGCCGGCCAACCCGGATGTGTTTCTTCCCATCTGGTCCAGGTTGGCTGCACTCCACTGTGATCAGGAACAGGGCATGGGATCGGGACGAATGTTCATTCATGTCTGTCGCCCCAACTGCTCTCGCCTGGTTGCCCACATTCATCACCTCCTCTATTTCCTTGATGCTCTTACATACGCATGATGTCAGGTCACGCACATATACTCCGGTATCCGGGCTCTCTCTGAGATCCAAGGCCCTAGCAGTGCCATGGTTGGGATCAAGGAGATCTCGAATCTCCTCCAGATAGATCTCGAGGTAGGATGCCCGAACCAGATACTGCTTGTCAGACTGTGAGCGTGAGATTTGTGTGAAGATGTGGTCAAAAGCATTGGGGATCACGCCCCGTTTGTCTGGGTCCAACCACGCTCCCTGCATAGTGTATGTCTTCCCTGTTCCAGTTTGCCCATATGCAAAAATGGTACCATTGAAGCCGGCAAGAACTGAATCTATTAGGGGCCTCACGCTCTCATCATACAGATCTTTCTGCTTGGAGGTGGCATCGTAAACCGCATCAAACGTAAAGGTTTTTTGGGGTTCACTGGGTGGCGCTCGGGGGTTTCGGAGGATCACCTGCCCTAGAGGAAGGTCCATTTTCACTATGCCCCCTCCAGATCCAATGGACTCCTCTTTGCGGTTCAAAGGGCGGCATCGAACTACCACCTTTACTGACTCACTGCTCTTATTTTTTGACATGGCTGACTTATCTTTCTCTGTATATACAACGGTAACACAAATTGTATTCTCCACAACAAAACAGACACGTATAGACCAGGCTCACTGTATAAAGCGTGTAACCATTCGTGTTTAAATCGTCAATGAGGCTTATTGATCATAATACCATCAAAATGGCTACAGTGTCTAATAACAAAGGCTCTAAATATTAACCGAAACAAAATACCACGATGCTTATTAAGATAATTGCCTTAGCTTATCATTAACCTACAAACAGACAGACAGACTGTCACAAGCTCTCACGCCTTAGATTGACGATCCATTGCAGTCCCGTTACACGTCCAGATTCACTCGGTGTGGACAATCCCAGGGTGGCGGCAGTAAAAAGGTGTGATTCAGATATAACACACATCACGTCATCTGGCTTCCACACGCCCGCTAGATCCGCTACGGTCCGGTGTCCGCGTCTCTGTCCGCCGCTCAGGATGCTCCGATATGGATTCACTGCGCTCTGCTCGGGCTTCTACGCACACACACACACACACACACACACACACACACACACACACACACACTGAAACACCACACCCCACCTCACTGCGGAGTGGAACAAAGGATCATGGGAAATGGAGTTTGTTTGACCTGTATGACCTTAAAAACAGGGATGGGCAAAATACATGAAAATACACGTACATAGATACTTCAAGATCGTTAGAGCACTTTAAGAGGCTGCTTATTTTGGTTGGTTATTTTACAGTTACCAGTTATCACGAGTGCACCATTATCTATTGGTTAATCTTATATCTTATATATAGGTGAAATGTTCACATAAGTAATCACAAAGTACACAACAACAACAATATAATAACAGTAATAAAATAATAATAATCATTAGCATTATTACTGTAATAATAATAAATTAGACACACATATTCTTGAACTCAAAGTCACAATAATCAAATGGTGCCAAACATGATAAACAAGATGTGCTGTTCATGGAAATCACTGCAATATTACAGAATATCGTAGAGTAGTTTGACCTTATACAATGCTCAAATTATGAACATTTCCTGGTTACTAATTCATTTTGAGACCAGACTGTTTTTGTGTTTTCCATTATGCATAATTGGTACGTTTGTGGTTTCTAACTGAGCAGTATTGACATATTATAGAAAACTGAAATCAAACCCTTGTTGAAAAAATAATCAGTCACCTTTATTGATTATACAAGATAATCGGTCATAGGCCTTAAAGCATGATGATATTCACTGAAGAGCAGGGACAGACACTAGAATGCAGCTCCATGAAGTTGTATTTCAAATTATAGTCAAAAGACTATAGTTACCAACTATAACGACATTCATTATGTAGAAATCACACCTTTTTTAAAATATGAAAAAAATAAGAAATAAGGGTCACTATAATATCTGAATAACATGTCACAATTTTTCATCTGACTTCAATAATGTGGTTGGTCTAAAAATGTGCATTAATGGGCTTTTGATGCAATTCTGTGCCTTTCTGTACTGTGCTGATTTATATAAATTACAAACTGTTTCTAAGAACTAACTTTTATTTTCATATCATGAAAAAAACAGTTGGAAATAATGATTTATATAACCCTGTAATCATCAATCAGATACAAAGCCAGGATTATTTATAGATCTAATGTAGCTTTACTCTGAAATAAACAGCAAACTAGCTAACCAATATAATGTTGTAACCATAATGCTGAAATATTAGACAAGAGCACCACATGCTGAAATAAATGTGAACTACATTATGACCTACAGCTGTCAGTGTTGTCAAGGGAGTTCAGGATATTTCTGTGAGTTAGCTTACTTTATACTTGTGTAATGTGAAGGATGAGATTCTGGGGTTTTTTCATGCCCTATAAAATTTTACAGCTTTACGTACAGTATAATACAATAAAAAAATGTTAAAAACAGGTTGGATGGCATATAAGCATCCAACCCAGTTGCAGAGTTTATTGACCAGAAAAGGGGAAGTCTCAGCCACCTGGAAAATCAACTCTTTGTTATTCACCCAAAACACACAAATAGTAATACTAAGACACATCTCAAATCTAAACAACATGTAACAGACTTGTGTGGCCACAGAACTGATGAGTACTGTCTTTGTGGTCTCAGGTTGTTTGTTAGCGTTTCCTGCAGTTAAAAAAATTACCCACCCATGCCCTGAAAAATCCCCTTTAGTTCCCTTTAGATAGATAGATACACCAACTACAATAACAAAAACAACTACAAAAATAATGATACAAAGTAGTGCAGAATATATAGTATAATATAACACAATATAAAATATTACAATGTAATATATATATATATACTGTATATATACACATACACATACATTTATGATTCACTCTGAGAATTGCTCATTACTAGGACATTGTTTAACCGTCTAAGCACTGTTAAGCGAATTGGTAAGCGAGTACTCGTCAAGGCAAAGTGTATAGTGTTATGTAAAGGCTTGTGGATAAATTTAAAGGGCTTTTTTACATTAGTATCACATTATTATGCATTTCAGACACAAAAAGAGGTCTACAAATATACAGTATTTTCCTTGGGAAAATATTATAATCTATTGCAGTAACCCTTACTTTATTAAGCTATAGCATTTTTATTTTCCTTTAATTAATATTTATTTAAATGTGTTAGGTATCATCTTATACAAATTTCTTTTTTGAATATATATTGGAAACTTTGGTCATTTCACTTGAAAGGACAAATTTATTTACCCAACAGACCAAAATCCAGAAGACTTTACAAGATTACTCAAATTAAAAGATAAATCCAATTGAAGAAGAAAAAAAACTACAAAAACTATCTACTAATAACTAATACTAAAATGTTACCCTGCTACGATAACAAATACAGCTCACATAACCTTAGAAAATGGTATGCAATCTGAAATAGTTGTGAAAGTTGTGAATAATCATGATATATTTGAAAATCATTTGAAAAGTTTAGGAAAAAACAAGGACCAACTGTAAAAACATTACAAAAAAACTTTCCAAAAATTGAACTGAAGTCACTACACTTTTCATGTGCCCCATTCCTGATTTTTGACTGCTTCTATTAACCACTAACAAAGTCCCCTTTGAGAAATGACATTATTTTCATAAGCCAAAATGTGTCATCCTCACTTGAGTATCTTAATGGAAAGTCCTAATTTGGTTATAGTTACCCAAAAATGGCTTTGAACTCCCTATGATTCAGTATTTCTTGTGTGCTACATAATGACATAAACTTCTCTGTATGACCTTTGTAACCCCTGGGACATCTGTTTAGACTAAGTGGGGTCTGTATTACGTTTAAATGCCTGCCTCTTTTTCCTCTTTCATTCTTTATTTCCTGTTTCCCTTAACTTCGTTCTTTCTTTCAAGTCTGTACATGGAAGTAGAAAACAGGGGCATACTCCACATTCCTGTAGGAGTGTCTGAGTCGAACACTGACAGGAGGAAGAAGGAAAGTCTCTCTTCCTCTCTCTCTCACGCACACACACACGCATACGACGAGTTTCATGAGCATATGTGGTTAACAGTGTGTGTACCATTCTTTAAAAACTGTAGAGAATAAAAGCCCATGGAGTTTAAAGAACAGAGGATGTGGGAAACGCCCGTAACTAGCGCACAAGCACTTAATATATGACATCACTTCGCCTGACTCACAGCTGGGATAGTCACCGCACCAAATAACTGGCTAACGCGCTTGCCATCAAATCCACCCAGGTCAGGAAAGATCCGCATGAAACCGGCGACCATTTTGGGTCGTTCGAAAGATTTCATACATTGAAGGAGTGGGATATTTGAGCCCACATGTCCGAAGAACTTACGCAGTAACATTTGCCCTTTCTAGTTGTCAATGTAAGGCACGCCCGTTTACCTCTCGGTGTTTGCGAGACTAGCCAATGAAATTAGAGTACTTAATAGAAAGACAGCGTTGTAGACCAATAAAGAACATCTATTTTGACAGAAGGGGCGGGACGAAGGCGTGTCTGCGAACCTAGGGTGTCGCCGCGGTGGCTCCCATTCGAAGGCGACGGCGGTCGTCTCTATTTCGGCTTCTAATCTCCCTAGATAACTAAATAAGTCGGATAAAAGTTCGTTACTTCGATTCGCTTTCACGTTGAGATTTTTCCAGATTCTCTTCGGCTAAGGTCTCGGCAGCGGTTTGGCATGAAGGTGTGTGCCGAGAATCTGAATTAGCTCGCTGTTAGTTTGAAGAAAGAGTGAGTCGGGTTGAGAGGAGCCATTTTGTCCCGACTGTGTGGGAAAAAGAGAGTGGAAAAGAGCAACCACACAGAGGGGGTTTCTATTTTTACTTTCTGTTCTCATGGTGTAGGGGAACTACGGTCTGGTGCGGGGAAATAATCTTACCTTTCGGACACGGTTATTTGGGCGGTATTTAGCCAACTAGCTAGCCAGGCTATTCAACACATCCCAGACTGTTCACAGTCAAGAGAAGCGGGGCAGTTGGTCCGGTTGGGTCAGGAGCTGGCTTAAGACACCACATAGGCGTGCTGGGTTATCGGTTTTTGTATCCGTCTGGTGAACACAAGCTGTTTTTCAATGGCGAAGAAGACGTACGATTTGCTGTTCAAGCTGCTTCTGATCGGAGACTCGGGCGTGGGGAAGACGTGTGTGCTGTTCCGCTTCTCTGACGACGCCTTCAACACAACCTTCATCTCCACCATAGGTAAGAAGAGCAAGGGCCACTGTTCCCTTTCATGGCCCGTGAGTATGTTTGTTAAGTTCGAACACCCCCAAAGAGCGCTTGGACCATTTTGGACCACCGGGATTCTAGCCTGGCAGGACATGTTTGGTTAGCGAGCAGGTTAACACGTTAGCCTCTCCATAGGCCTAGTCGCGTTAGCTGCAAGGCTACTCGTCTTCTTTTATGGTGTCCTGACTTCTCCCGGGGCTGTTTCAACTCGTCACAATTTACACCACCAAATTTTTTATCAAGTATTGGCTGCCATGTCGTGTTTAGGTGTCGAAGGAATTGCTGTCATGTTAATTTGACCCAGTAGCTGGTAAGGTAGCGAGCTGTAGCTAACACAGGGGCCGTGCTGCTGCTCAACCAGTAATATTTCCAACAAATAAGTCCTAAGTAATTGCCACGCGTTCATAGTTCACATAAACGGAACTGACTCTACCGATTTTCCACTGGCAACTTGAAAAGACATCCTTTTGTGAAGAAATCTCTTAATGTTTGACTTTTAAGAGCTGGTTATACATATTACACAAGCACAGATTCTCAAAAAAGAACCGTAAACAATTCATCATGGTGGGATCATCAGCTTTCCCCCCTCTCTACGCATGCGTCCAACATCATGCTCACATGAGTCAAGTGTCAAACTATGTCAAATCCCAGCATGGACTAAATGAAGTCTCCAATTACGTCTGTTGCTTAAAGCCAGCCACAAATACAGCTGTAATGGTATATGTGTTTTGCCATCGACTGACAGCTCCTTGTTGTGGTTTTAATTTCTAACAGCATTTTTGTTGCTAGTGTTTGCAGCTCTCCTGTCAGTGGGCCTAAGAACACAGTTTTTATGGCCAGCAAAGTTTCTAACGACATCCAGGCTAGATTAGATTTGTTGAGGTATAGCGATGAACCAGTATTATGTCGCAAAGTTCTCGGTCACATGTGTGCATTTATGTGTTCATGCTGCATAGATGTTTTGTCCAAGTCCTACTAATAGTGTAGCTGTGATTGTGTTATAGGTTTGAGTGCATGTAGTTCAGTCTAATTTCTCTGAATATCCTGAGTCTGTTTTGTGGTGATTGTGTCGTTTAACGTGTTTATTTGGACTAAATTCAGCATATCTGAACTTTCACTGTTCAGTAGTTTAAGAGAAAAGGTTTTCTGTGATGGTTGAAAGCAAGAAGGGTGAAAGGTTGAGACACATTAGTATTGCTAATCATGACTTGGTTGGTTGATGGTTTTCAGGATTAATTTTGTAACAATTCAAGTGTTTCAATACTTGTTAGGGATGGCACGATTGTTTGTTAATGTCCTGAAATATGCTGTATATACTCCACGAGATAACAGTCAGTCCATAGAAGTTGTCTCACAACATCCCTACTGACTGAGCTTGCTATTCCAGTGATCTTTCCAACATTCACTGCAGTATTAAAGATGAATCACAATAAGTTTCACTATTGTAATAAAGTAATTGTTACATCACTGTAATCCATCCCTAGTTGGCAGCAATCACAGGTGTTATTTTCCCACATCTTAAGATAACCATGTATTATACTAATTCTACCAGTAGAACTTAAAGCAAAATTACAAGGAACTGCTGGAAGCACTTGTTCTATACAGCAGTTGATTCTTTTATGGTCTTGTAAACACTGTCTTGACCCAGTGTGAGTAGGTACAATTGAGTAAGGCATTGTTAAAAATGGGCCTGTAGCTAGAAACAAGAATGATCACAGACCTGAACTGGAAACATTAGTGCTGTCAGAAAGTTAAAGCTGAGTCAGTGTTTCCACCCAAGTCTGTCAGATCAAAAGAGACTGCCTTACAGAACACCAATAGGGTTTGGTATTAGCCTGATTGATGCACCAAAAATTACATATACTGTTGAAATGACTGACCAACCTAATTGTGGTCACTTTGGTGTGTTTTCTAAAAACATTCCTAGAACTATTACTTAAGTCTTACGCTTCAGACTGCTGACTTTGTTTTCCATTAAAACAAAGTGATGTGCAGCACGATAAATGCCATTGTTAATGCTTTCACTTTTGCATGTGTTTGTTGTTATTACATTTTCTGGCAAATGGTGTAGTGTTGTAATTTTTATGTCCCTCTGTCATGCCATAACCTAGTATAAATAATTAAGTCACAATAATGAATTAAATGCAAACATACTAAGAAATACGACGCCTTTCCAGACAGTGCCAAGCATGCCAAAAATCATTCTGTTCCTTTTAATAAAGGCGTTCTATGTGTCACCAGTTTCTTAACTTCTCATCTGAACCTGAAAGACAGAAATGTGCAGCACCTTAGGAAGTAACAGCAAAGTTGGAATGTGCGAAATAAGAGTGTCTGAGCTCTTCCTCTGAGCCAGTACTCATACCTTTGGAGACAGAGATGCACAGCTGCTTCTCAAAATACGCACACTGGAAACCCCCCCCCCCCCCCCCTCAT
>OMNV01015981.1:0-46502 GCA_900303265.1 Brotula barbata | reverse complement strand
CCCCCCCACACTCATCCCATTTTTCAGTCCCTTCTGTCTTTCTTTCCCTGCCGTCTTGTATATCAGAGGTCATAGATGTAATAATGCTGAATTTGCATGATGCGTTATGAGATGCTTTTGTACCGCACATTGGGAATTTTGCATGAGAAGTGGTAAGGGCTATAGAAGAATTCTTCCTCCAAGAAGGAGTGATTCGTCTGGGATTGAAAAGAAAGCTAGCCATATACCATGCACATTGTGTTTAAGGCTTGCATTCAACATTTAGCTCGCACGGAAAGCCTCATTATGTACATGTGTTGATTTATTTTTTGTGCAAAGGGCACAGGTTGGAATTATACCTGCCCTCCACCAAGGGAGCCGGTAATGCACCTTGGTGAAGGTGCACCATCTGTAGCTGCATCTTATCTGCAACCCCCCCTGTTTTTTTTCTCTCTACAGATTTTACATTTGCTTGTGTCCCTCCTTCTCCCTTGGGTGTAACATGTGTTTTAGTGACTCATACTTTGGCAGCCGGTGCCTTCCTTATTTTATGGCTCCAATCCCACCTAGCACACAGCTGTTCCTATGACAGAACAGACACAAATCTGACGGGAGCTTAAGTGATGCCTCACTAGTTGACAGAACAAAACACTTGTGATTTCTGTGGTTCCGTCTAGGATTTTAAGATTTATGACAAAAATCATTACCTTAGCTAAGTTAGCTTGGAATTGGGGACAAGATAATTAGTCATAATATTTTATCTTAATGTCAATTAAGGCCTATGGTACATGTTTTTCTGAGTGGGGGAGCACCCGGAGGAAAGCCAATCTTGTCCTGTACAAGTACCCATCCCTCACTTCATGGGAAATTTATTGTAACAGCACAGGGGATGTGACTCAAACTTTCTGGAATCCTGCACTATTGAAGTATTTATTTCACAGATAGAATTTTTGGCTTAATACTTGCTGTATCGTTTTCAGTTCATTATTGCTCTCAATGAACCAATATCGACCATGTTTTGTATCGCCAAACATTTATTGCACATTCTTACACCACAATTATCCAAACATCAGTGCACAAACTTCAATTCACTTATGGGTTGTAAGTAAATGTAAATTTAAAAAAAAGTGTGTATATGTATACATATTTATTCATGCCACTAGTCCAAGTGTCTTTTTCTGCCATAAAGTTTTAATATCTGTGAACATGTATGCCAGTACTATGTATGTGTGATGAATCAATTTTGGTCGATAACTTCAGCACACTGATGTATCGGTTGGGACCTAGTTTTGGTGGGTCTATCAAGGTGCTAGGCACTCTTTTCACCCCCCAGTAACGATGCTTTTGCTGCTAACAACACCTGCCCAATCCTTGTTTTTGTCCCAAACAATATACGGCAACAGATCCAGAAAAGAGTAGTGTTTGTTATAAATTATAACTTATAAATATTACAAATTTGCAAAGAGTTGACAAAGCAAATCCAAATCTGTGTGCAACTCGTATCCTACTGATTCAGACTGTAGTTAAGATCGTTTGATCCGCCCAGGTGAGCCTGTGAGTGTGAGACAAGATCTATTCCCGCAGCTGTGTGCTGATAGGCTGAAAGTTTCAGCATGACACTGCAGAATCAGGAAGAGAAGAGATATTATTGTTTGTCTCATGGAAATGTCTGTCACTCAGTTTAATTTGCCATCATAATATTTTTGCGGGCTTTTTTCTCATCGAATCACTTTTCTGTTTCGTTGTCTCAGAGTTTCTTTCTGTTTTTCTTCATCAGTGTTCAGGTTTTTGTTGGCCAATGAGATCACTGACTTAATGTCAGTAGATTGTCTGGATTGCTATTAGCAGTTGGTTCGTGAATAACAGTGTGCAACCACTCCAAATCATTTCATATGTTTCTTTTCTAAGTTCAGTACATGCTATGTTTTGATGGCTTTGAACCCACCATGTCCTCTTTACTGATACTGACTCACAGATTTACATTGGGGAGTGGTATATGAAATGACAAGGGGACAAAGGTCATGATTGCCACCCTGCCACCATAATTGATGTTTATGACTAATTAATAACCATCATTAATGCACAATGTGACCGTTTCTCAGCTGAATGTAGCACAATTCTACTTAAAATTTTTACATTTGCTATCTTTAGAGGAAGAAGCAGTGGTAACTGTGGAGTCAGCTGTAAAGAATAGGTTCCACAATCAATCCTAGCACATGTCAAACTATATGGCAAAAGGCCGGCAGCAAGAGGTTCCCCAGAAGAGGTTATGATGATAATTTTGGGATTTCATAAGTGCATTAGTGTGTTTAAATGCCTGCAAATCTGTCAGCGAGGACAAAAATTACTACATGAAAAATCTATTATTTCCTCCCCTGCTGCGGAGAGATGAATTTGTTACTGCCAAAAAGTCTGTTTTTGTTTAGAATAGTTGTTGTAACACAGACCCCTAGCAATCGCAAGGCACTAACAACGCAAAGATGTTGCCTGCTTGACATTTCCCAGTCTCCACTAGAGGTTGGCAATATGTTGAATATACTCACTGTGTTGCAGCTCGTTCTAAATGGAATGTAGAAAATAACTATCATGAACGTTGAGTACAAATTGTCTTAAAACTGCTCTGTTAAGCTGTACATGTGAGGTGCAGCAGCCCCATCCAGAGTGAGGAGAGAAACTCCAACAATAAATGACATAAACGTGGTAGAGACTGGTTTATTTTTGTTATGTATCTAATTAATGTGCACATGTTTAATTTTAGTGCCGTGTGAGACTTTCTATTGTGTTCGGGCTCCATTTATAGTTTTGAGTTTCTCCACTCCTCTTTCACCGCTGGAACGTGGTGTTACTGTTATGTAGTTGTCGGTTAACTTGGTTTACTAACATATAAGAAATGAAAAATGTGGGTCACATTTTCAGAAGTATTTTAAGAGAAGAAATACCATTTTATATTCTGACCAGTTCAATACCCCAGTTCTTCTTTTCCAGAACGTGTACCTGTCCCCTACTTGATTAATGCTTCACAGGAAATGAATCTTTGAGTGTCCGCTGTATTTTGCAAAGCAGCTACTAAAAAAAACAAGACATTTTCTGGTAAAAGAACCTGTGTTGTTTTGGACTTTTCTCCTCAGTTCTCTTTCTGTTTGTGTCTTCCCCTGTTAATTGCATACATTTGTCATAGATGTAGTGTACGCTAATATGTTTGTTGTTTTGCTTTACAGGAATAGACTTCAAGATCAAAACTGTTGAATTACAGGGAAAGAAGATCAAACTACAGATCTGGTGAGTCATCGGTAGAGCCAAAACACATTCACTGAGAAATTAAAGCATGGTGTTCTCTGCACATGACATGGATATTGACATTCTTTCACAAAAGATGGGAATCCCTTCAATAAAAAAGAGATAGAGTTCTATTTTTCATTCCAGGTATCATCTCAGTTGAAGACATTTCCACTTCCAGGCCCACTTTTGTGAGGCATGCACTACAAAAACACATTGGAGTAAAGAAAATTTTAAGATTTTGTTACTCATGGCCCATGAAGGTACAAATGAAAGTGTGAGTCATTGTGACCTTCTGGGCAAGCTAACAAGTTTTACAGGCTCTCTGGCAATTTGCTTCTTTCTGATAAGTGTTGACAAGACCAAAAGTTGTGCTTCCACAAATGAACACAAGGAGAGTATATATTAGAGGCTCTTGTTTTCGTCCCACTTCTTGTTGTTCCCGTGTCTTCTAACACACACCCTGTCAGCATGTTGGTAAAAGCACTAAAGCACTTTTGTGAGTGAGGACACTGTCCTTGACACATAGGACCATGGTTCAAGTCCCAGTATCAAATCCTATTAAAGCATTTTTAAACAACACTGTACAGGTCCTTGAAACTCCAACCCAAATTTACTGGGTAAGGCTGACAAATGTAAATAATTCAAAATGTCCTTTACTTGATTTTATGCACAGGCTATATTTATGGTCGTGAGAAATTATTCTGTTGCCAACCAACCTGAGATCTGATCTTCAGAAACTATGTCCACATTTTATTTCAGTCTGTGTTACCAATCATTACATTTTCCCTGACCCTTTTTTATTATGGCTGGATTGCTATAGCAGCCAGGGATGTGGTCGTGCTCACTAGATTACAGCTCAAATAAACTCTGATTGGCGCAGACGTTTAATGGTGATGGGTTATTTTTAAGATCATAGTGAAAGCATTAATAGGATTTGTTTGGGTGATCCGGGGGCCCTTTTTTCAATATCAGCAGTGATAAGTGGATGTTGGCAGGGGTTTCCCAGATCCATGCTAGTACAGACATGTAAGGAACACATTTTGCCTGCAGTTCTGCCATAAATTTTAATACCTGTGTACCAGGTTTCCTTAGACTTTCTTGGTTTAGATGGCTAGATACGAACATAAGAGTTTTTAGGTTGCTTTTATGGCTACAACCAGTTATTTTCCCTTTAGGTGTTTATCATTAAGCCAGGTGAGAAAGCAGCAAGTAGACTGGTGCGGACCAAACCAACTGGTCTAAGACCTTTTGGTTTTGTGGTTTTGTATCACAAAACCAAGAGAACCATGCTACTACTAATTACAGTTTATAATACTTGTTTTTTAAATTTATTTTAAAACTAATTCACGGGGCGATTCCTGGTTTATTATGATAGGTACAGTAGAACGACAGGAAGTACAGGGCAGAGAGGGGGGATGACATGCACAGTTTTATGATGGCCAAAGTGATACCTGAGCCAATCAAAGCAAGCATTCTATTGATTATGCACATTTTAAATGGGGAAATATATCACAGTGTTATGTCAGCCTTTGCACTTGAGCAAAGTATGTTTTTGAAATATGGGCTGGGGACTACATTAAGGAGGAATTGAATTAGTGTGAAATGATTTCAGAGAACTGCTGAACAATGATGCCTTAAGGTGAAAAAGCTTTAACAACACAGATGTCTACGAATCCCTCTCGAAAACCTGTAGTTTGAACAATGAAAATACAAATTCCTATCTTAAGACATTATGACAATGACATTGGGTTTTGGGTGTGTTTGTATGTTTTAGTTGCTGTTTGAGACAGTTTGACACATGATGATGTTGCACTCTGACTTCAATATACAAACACACCCAAAAGCAATCTTATAGTCACAGACAGCTATACAAAAGTTTGTACAGCTGCCTCATTTAATGCAGCATGAAACCAACTGGACTAAATTTAAAAAAGATGATTTCCCAAAGTGTGGACTCCAAAACATTTTTATTGTCGTCACAACAGATGGAGCTTATTTTTGTTTTGACTGGAAAATTAAGTCATGTAGGCCTGAGGCTTTTGTCAGCCTCTGTTAGAGATAGCGGAATTCCTTTTCAGGCGACACATGGCACAAGTTTATGGTGGTCTGTGACGGGATACAGTAATTAAATCATGCAGAGGTGAGCGAGGTGGAGCAGAGACCTAACACATATCTCATTTAGAAGTAATGTGTCTTGATGCTAGTTATTGTAATTATTATCATATTTGATTAGCTTTTTCTGGTTGAACAAACCTTTTTAACCTACACAGCTAGATTGATTCTCTCGCAAGAAATTTATGTTAGTGCCAGTTTACTAACCAACAGCTCCCTCAAATGATACCAGTATTTTAAAGTTATATAATCTGAACTATGGTGCAGTAAAAATCTACGTCTCAGTAGTATGATCATGTCTTTGCATCCTGTGTAGGGACACAGCAGGTCAGGAACGGTTTCATACCATCACCACCTCCTACTACAGAGGAGCCATGGGTATTATGCTGGTCTACGACATCTCCAATGCCAAGAGTTTTGAAAACATCAGCAAATGGCTTCGCAACATTGATGAGGTGAGACAATTACTAACTATTCAATACAGTTGTGGACATTTCTTTTCATGGAAAACATGGTTGGTAAACTAATTTTGTCGGGCTTAAAATTGAGTAAGAGAAGATCCAATGTTATTCTGCCCTGAATCTGTTGTGCTGTATTAATTATAAGTTCATCGCATTAATTTGGACACCAAACATTGACATCAGGTTTGTTATGAAGATATTACAAAGCACCATAATATGATAATAATGCTTCGATTGATTAGTAAAAGATGTAAATCAGTAAATCTGCATGACAGTGTTGTCTGGTTTGAGGTCAGAATTACTGAAATCCGATTTTGCAAAATATCAGACGAAGGTCGCTCTGTTCATCATGGATGAGCAGATTTATTTTATCTCAGTCTCTACAGGTAATTGTTTCTCCGTTTCACCCTCTAGCTCTGCGATAGTTTCCTTTCTGCGTAGGTGCTTCTGTTAGAACATGTTTGCACTGATTTATATCGTCTTACTCAGTAAGAAACTCAGCAGTGTTTGTTGTGTTGCGTAAGAGATCTCCTGGTATCCAACCACATCGAATATGTAAATTGCTGTGACATTTACACAGAATAATAAATGATTATATGATCTATCTGTAGTATTACAGCACATGGGTCAGTGTGAGCGAAGCAGATTGTTTGATGTCTGAAATGCTTTCTTTTGATTTTAAATGCGAGTCTTACAGTTGAAAAAGCTTTGAGCCTCATCAGGGA
This sequence comes from Brotula barbata, assembly GCA_900303265.1. Lineage (NCBI taxonomy): Eukaryota > Metazoa > Chordata > Actinopteri > Ophidiiformes > Ophidiidae > Brotula > Brotula barbata. The sequence goes on along the minus strand of OMNV01015981.1, from coordinate 39,946 downwards.
AAAGTGAAAAAGTCGCTGCATTTCATTGAAAACAAGAACTCAGGCTTGCACGTACAGAAGTGGAACAAACGCAAGGTTGTTATTGACTTGAGAGAAAGCTAATGGCATGCAGGGATGTCTGCTACTGCTACAGTGGACTGAATACGCTCTAAAACAGAATAATACATACAAACTGTGTGGGAAGTGAAAACAATGTGCCAGTTACCAGCAGATTTTGGTCTCTCTCAGATGGACTGATGCAGTCATTTTTAGATTGAAAGCACTCTGTAATTTAATTGCATAACTTGCACACTCCCTCAGCATGTAGTTTGTGTAAATAACATTTAGTAAAATGTGTTTTTAATATTGCGATTCGTGATGATGGATTGGATCCACGATGTGCTAATTAACAAACTCCAATACTTGAAAGAAAATTTGGTCTAAATCTTAGATGGAACGTCAAATGTCATGTGTTCGCCTACCTTTTACCTTTTGTGTGAAATCATGAGATCAATAGAGCTAAGGTTAATCTTGTTGTTATGAAAGATTAACTCCCTGTGCTCCCCTCTTCTCTAAGCATGCAAATGAGGACGTCGAGAGGATGCTGCTAGGCAACAAGTGTGACATGGAGGACAAGAGGGTCGTACCAAAAGCCAAGGGGGAGCAGGTGAGATTGTGCAGCCTTCTGCAGCCATGAACATCTGTTTGTCACCAAGGTCCTACAGACTGGGTGATGCATGTTGCTGCATGTTGCTGCATATTAGAAGACTTTGACTCACCAAGCCGTCTACAGTTAATTAGATTTCACTCCTATCCTGCCTCTTTGACAACATGACAGACTGACACCAGCGTTGACATTTACATAAGGAGCCTGTTTGCCACAGGCCCAGATACAATTACATAAACACAGTATGAATGAACAGGATAATGACAGCATTATAAGCATACAATATTTATAAACCAATTTTAGAGACAGAAAAAAATTATTATTGGAATTAGTCTGGAAACGTCTGTAAATAAGTTGGGTTGTAGTAACTTAAACGCAAGTGCCTCCCTGGAGAGTATAATAAGCTGCTGTTTAAACACTGCAGCCTTCTCAATCAATTCAAATGAAAAGAAATCCAATCCAAATCCAATTTATTTTGAGTAACAGAATGGCGAACCTACATGTGACAGTTTTGATTATTACAAATAAGCATGATTTCTCCTTTGGAAGAGGCTGATTTAGTGTAAAGGTTAGGAAATACTGGAAATGCTTGCCTGAATTAAATGTATGATATATGAACGCATGCTCTAGGACTCCTTCAGCCATACTTTCTAATCTCACAACATCAGGCCTGTAGTGTCAAATGCCTCGTAGGGTTCAACATTTATCATTTCAGCATTTACATTGGTAATAAATTGCTATTTAATCACAATGTGGAGTTGTAATTCACAGTAATAGTGCAAATCATAATTATGAAATATTTTTAATGAATTGTAAATGTCAGATTTTGTGCGGTCGAAATATAGCGTAGGCAGTCTTTCCATCGACCTGTCTTTCAACCCATTCGAAGGGCAAATTGAAAGGTGTACAATGGAACACACTCAAACGAAACAATCCTCAGTTGAGGTGGATTTTTGTGGTGAGCCAATAAAAAGTTAATTCACAAAACTGCTTTGGAAATGGACATATGCGACAGATGTTTACATATTCCTGTTCTATTTTGTGTGGACTGAAGAGGAAGTTAATCAAAGAAAAAGAAGTTAGAGCTTTACAAAATAAGGTGTATAAGGACTGAGAATATTATTCAGATAAATGATTGATTGTGCAGAAAAAAACGATAATGACCAGGTGTATAATAAGACATCCAAGCGGGGTCTGATCAGCCTCTCCCAATATAGGTTTCTGTGTTTCAATATCAAATGTCTCTTCAAGAAAAGGACACGCCGTGTCTGACAAGCCAGCCAGTGAGCATGTTAGCTTCATGGTGTAAGTTGCCATAATAACCGACTTGGAGTTAAACTGAACTGGCTATCTGAAAAGAAAAACCCAGGGTTTCCCTCAGCTCAGGGGTAACAAACTCAGGGTTATAACTAAACCCGCTATCTGTAACGGGCCCCTGGCCTGTGTGTGGGTGTTTATGCGATTGAAGAAGAGAGACCATCGATACCTGATCTCTGCTTTGCGCAGGAGATCAGTCATGATATTTCTGGACTGAACACCTTTAGTTGTATCTTCACATTCACAATCGTTCTCATCCTCCCTTCCTCTTCACAGATTGCGAGGGAGCACGGCATTAGGTTTTTTGAGACAAGTGCTAAGGCCAACATCAACATCGAGAAGGCTTTCCTCACGTTAGCAGAAGACATCCTCAGAAAGGTATGTGTTGCCAAAATACGTTAATACACACTTTTTCAGTAATGACCCGAGTACTTTATTAAACGGATGACCTAAGCATTTTTTTAATCTAGATTTAGGGATTTTAGTGTCAAAATGATTGCCCTGTAATTAAGCGCAAAATACTCAGCATGCCCTATTCAACCAAAATGACATGAAGTGTCATCTTGTAGTGTCCCCTTGTCATTTTGGTCTGCTGTGGGTCGTGCGTTACAAATTGATTGGAGTGTTCTGCCCTCTGCTCCGTAATTTCCACAGTACCACAGCGCTGGTGCCAGAGTATCAAATGTGTCCGAAGAGACTGTATCGACATATCTAAAGATATTGAGTGACCCACGTGTGTCACCTGTCTTTTGCATGGAGCCGTTTCATTGTTGTGTTTAATAAGACATATTGTACATCTCCTGTCTATCAGACGCCTGTAAAAGAGCCCAACAGTGAAAACGTGGACATCAGCAGTGGAGGCGGAGTTACAGGCTGGAAGAGCAAGTGCTGCAGTTGAACAAGTCCTGTCCCACTTACATGCACACTAAAACACACACACACACACACACACACACACACCCAATACACAAAAACACACACTCTCGCACACACACACACATGCACACGTACATTCTCTCTCTAACTGCTAACTCTAACTCTTGCCCTCTAATCTGTCTCATGAATTTTCTTGCACACTGACACTCTGTCTGTTTATCAAAATAAACAATAGACCACCTTACTTGTCTAACCCCACGACCACATATTCGTCCAAAGGCCATCATTTTATTTCCGATAAAAAGAGAAATCATGTCTCGTTTCTTGTCATTTGTTTTAAAGGTTGTAAAAAAAAAAAAAAAAAAAAAGTGAAAAGACAAGTTCATATTTTTAATATTTTCCTTTGCCTGAGCTCCCCTGGTTGGATACCCACCTCCCCCCACCCACAGCATTCCCCTTCAGTCTGAGGAAAACGAAGTAAAGAAGAAAATCTAGCAAAAAAATGACAAACATAGGATTAACATTTTGTACACTTTCTGGGGTTTCTGTCGTCTAACCGTATTTGGTCATTAACAATTTGTTACCGAGTGACAGAGGCGTGGCTAACTCCTTTTCTATGTGGAGGTTTATTTTGTCCTGTGCCTTAAATGGAAGACAGGGGCGGGGCTGTGTGGTGGGTGGAGCCACATCCACCCAATGAAATTACAATTTATTATTCTGTCAGTTTGGACTCCGACCGTTTCGGCAGAGCAGAACTGAAGCAGAAGCGTTTGAATTTCTCCTCCAGCCAAGAGAACAGCATTGTATGTCATGTTTATTAATGTTTTATTTTTATCTGTATGATTTACATTTTTTGTTTTCTTTTTTTGGGTTGAATTTGTTTTGTTTTTTTCCTGCATGCAGATTTCTTTGGGTTGGTAGCGTTTCTGTAACGTTTGCCACTGGGTAACTGTGGGTGGGAGGTTAAGAAGTTCTCTTTGGAAATTCAAACAATTTTGCAGATCCATTAAAAATAAGCTTGTTTAAGTTAACTTGTTTGTCCTCAGTTTTGTCTCAATTTTCACAATCTGATATGCGTTGACACTGTTTCCATCTCAGAGCTCCCTTATTATGAGCAGTTTTCAAGAAATGCTTATTCAGCTCTGTTAAAGTTCAGATGGTCTGAAACTTTCCACTTGGCAAAAACATAAAACTAAACTCCAGAGTATTTGGTTTAACTTTCAGATGTTATTTGGATCTCCTTGTACTGTGGCTCCATTTCAGAGCATGTTGGATGGTGACACTACCTTTTCCCTAATTTCACAACTGAAATTCAGTGTCAGTGTCACTATATAAGCTTTAAAGTCTTAAACAGCTTCTTATTTCACGTTAGCAATTAAGTGTAGGTTTTACTCCTATAGAGCAGATTTCATGACTCAAATAGTCAACTTTTTAAAACTACCAAAAAGCTGAGACTGAAAATTCACATGGGTATATAAACCAACAAAAAGTTCCACTAGCCTGTACAAAGAACAGTGCCCATGATTTCCTCAACTGTAAAAAAATTAAATAAATCCACAGTAGTGACACTTTGTATTCTTGGTACCAAGACTGAATATCTAGCTCTGGTTAGTGATGAAAATGGATCCCTTACGACACAGCATGTGTATGGGATCCAGTCATAATAGCTATTTCCTGACTAAGAGCTTGGGGACATGTTTATCCTCACACACGCACACACACAAACAAAGTCTTTCTGCTTTCTAGAGAAGCTTCTTTAAAGCAGGTTAACAACTCTGTCTGCTTGGGCTTTCTCATAACCCATAATGAAGCCATAAACCTCAAGGTGAGTTCTATGTGAGCTGTAAATACTCATCAGAAGTTCATACTGGGCGTTTGCTTTGAATTCTGGGTACAACAACATGAAAAATCCTCAGGATGTCTCAGAAACCCATCATCATCAGCTGTGCTCTGGTTATGAGGCATTTAAAAGCATTTTTTCACAGTTGGTGACATGATGTAGAACTGCACAGAAAATCACGTCGGACTAATTTAAGCTTTATCAAATTCAACATGTCAACGCTTAAGAGTTGAATATAGAGGCAAACTTCATGTGACTGATGATTCAAAGGAGTTTAAGAGGGAAAATGTCTTGCTGTAATGATGTATTTAGTACACGGTGTTCAATAAACAGAATGTTCAAACTTAAAAGGGCAAAATGAATTACATGCTAAGCACATTTGCACTAAAGGAAAGCACATGAGCTTAAAATGGACACAAAAGATCAAAGTAGTGGTCCTATGTGTCAGGGATTGAATAAACAATTTAGAAAACCAATGTATAACTAACATTTATGTTGTTGTGTCTGTTTGTAAAAGGCTGTTTGCAATGCCGTGAATTTGATAACTGTGCATCTTATATAATTTTCTGACCAACACACTTCAAATAGATCATTGACAATTTTATCACAAAGAATTTTCAGGGATTAGTTGGATTTATAAAGTTTGAACTCCACTGTGGACTCCACTCCACCGCCCTCTGGTGGCCAAAGTGTAAAGTAACGGCCGCATACTCGTTGCACCTTTCTACTTCGAAGATAGTCAACTCGGTAGCAGCACTACACAGCTTCATCTCTGACGAGGTCTAATATTCCTGTGCTATCATATCTGTCTGTAGAACAGACTGCAGTCATTTTTTTTATCTTTGTGGAAACTATCCTTTGAGATCCATGTTTAGGGTATTTAAGAGGCACAAGTTTTACACCGCTAATGACTAAATATATTCAGTTTTAGTTTTCAGGCTGTAAAAGCACATGTGCAACGGAAAACGTATTGCTCAGTTCCATGTTCTTGATTCATTCAAATACTTGATATTTACCGAAATATTTTGTATTGCATTTTGTATTTTTTGGCACAAATCTTTCAACACCTGGAGGAATGCCGTCATTGCCGTTATTGATATTAATTACACCTGCCTTGAAATTTGATTTGACTAGTAATTTATCCTAGTTTGTGTTCCAAAAGGTAAGACAAGATTACATTTTCCTCAAAGTATACAAAAATCCCACGTTACTGACTAATACCTACTACTGTTGTTTAATAATGCTCGCACAGGCAACTCCCCGGGCTACTATCCTGCCGGTTTCTGGTTGATAACCCATGGGATTTATGAACCATAGCTCACGGGTACCAACTGCAGTTTCGGTGGCAGCCCCTTCCCCTTTCAGGGGTCCAAACAAATATCATCAAGGAACCACTACAAGAGCCCGAATTAGTGGAGGAAGTGCAGGTCTGCTTCAAGAAAGAGCCCTTTCAAAGGTGGCTCCTGCCGCACAGCAGACTGGGTTTTATTCCACCTATTTCATAGAACCAAAATTAAAAAAAAGACGACATCAGCCTTCTCTTGAGCCCAGGCCTGTGCTGGAACTGAGGGCCATTCATCAAGCATGGGCTAGTGAGAAGAGACAGCATCTCAGCAGTACACACTCTAAATCACCAGGAAGTCACCATGCTATCTTGATCAGAACAAGAAAACTCAACGCAACTCAAAACATCTAGCTCCACGTGGACACTGTCTCTATTGTCTCTCAAAGCATCTTCGTTCTTCATCTCTCATAATTCACCACAATACATTCTATGGGAGGGGACATACAAGACTTATCTGTCAATTAGATATATCAGACATATCACTGGTCCCTTGAAACACTATGGACTTATTGGGACAAATATCACATTGGGTTCATAGATACCAGAAACATGCTGGAAATGTGACTGCAGAGGCACTAAAAAATGGTGCACAGTCATCGGATAACTTTTGAGTGACCTTTGAGTGTTGCATCACTGTACAAACCCCAGCAGCCTCAAACTACAAATGATTTGCAACATTAAGATTTAATATCACCCTGCATGCAAAAAGTAAATTGGGCCAATACAAAGAGTCAGCATCAAAACAGCAGAACACGACTTGAGCAACAGAGGAGCACCTGTATGGTTGGATAAGACAGACTGAAAAAGTATACTGATGGATGAGCATATATAGCTGTGGGTGTTCCATGACAGTAATTCATGGTTTGTGTGAGCGTAAAACGTGATTTGTTCTTTACATTCTTTATTTATCACCCTCTTCCCAAAACAACAATGTACAGAAAAATAAAAAAATTCACTTACATAACACGAAACCAGTGCAGAATGCCAGTGGTCACCTTAGTCCATTACTACATTCAGAGATCTTTCCTACACAATAAAGTACAATGGGCTACGACATAAGCATGATGCGTGATGGAGGTTACCGGTCAATCAGGTGAGTTTGTATCAGTGCCGAAACATGACTTGATACATCAAAGCTAATTTTTGATGTCAAGAGCAACGGGAATATTCCTTGGCTGTACAGAAAATACACAAGATTAAATGGTTAGACACCTAAATCCAACATCATCCTGGTTGAGAGCAATCAGTCTGGGCTTGCCAACTTTATCTTCTAAATGTATAACACAGTCAAAATCCTCCTCTTTAGTGCTTTGGTTGAGAGAATGAAGGTGGACTGGCGATGAATGCAAACAGGTTAAACAAAGGCTGTCCTGTAAATTAGGTGTTTTGTGTTGGCTATGTGAGACAGAAATCACACAACAGAGACAAAGAAGGCAGCAGCAGTGGACATTGACGAGGGCCTGCCCTAAGAACAACAAAAATCAGCTGACAGGAAAGAGGAAGATATTTACATCAACAGAATACAACTTAATTTATAAATACATTTTATAAGGTATAAATTAGAAAAATAATTAAAAAACTAGTTCAATCAGCTAGAACAACTCTCATTTTACAATGCCAGTCTGATTATTAACCCTCATATTTGGTGAAAAACAGCAAAAGATCAAAGGCACAGCAATGAATAATTTGAGTAATTTATCCCTGCAGCATTCTACAAGTCACATCACTATATCCCCATTGCAACAGACATTAAAATATAAATTAAGACAATTTCCAATAAAAATCATTGCAACAACAAAATTCCCAAGCGCAAGCAACGTCTAAACTAGCATTACCATTACAATTTCTTTAATAAATTAAGGCTTACAGGGGTTTGTTTTAAGTCATCAAACTGAGCACCCTGACGTTTTCTGACAGCACACATGTACACGCTGTACATCTCACATTTACCTGCAGTGTGAAAAGGTAACGGTCTGACCATCACAGTCTGATGTGACTATGTAATGCAGAATGTTCTTTCCTATGTGCTTTGTTTCACGTGCTGAACCGCTACACCCCCTTTACACACAAAATGTTATGTACAAAATGTTACACATAGACCAGGTCTCTGCCCTGTGCCACTGGGCTGCTGGCCTCCTCTCGCCCCGGGCTTCCCGGGTCCTCTTCGTCACAGTTGTAACCCTCATACTCGATGGGTTTCGGGCAGCTATATGGGTGGCCGTTGTCATCAAAGAAGCGGCGGAAGGTGAACTCGTAGAAGGCGTGTTGAGGGTGTTTTCCATTTCGGAACCAGCCATTGAGGGTGTCGTTGTGGTTTCCCTCCCCCTCGCTGTCACTGCTCCACAGTTTGTCAGGGTCCACGGGATCAAAGTTGGAGGTGTCTGTGGAGTGTGCAATTGTGGGGATGTAGGGCGCCACCTGCTGCCGCAGGTCATTAGAAAAGTCAATGGTCTTGAAGAAAGGATGAGCTTTGATCTCATCTGCACCGTTCTTGCCCTGTCGGTCCTCAGGTCCGCGGCACAATTTAACGATGAGATCCGATGCCTCCGGGCTCAGTTCAGCTGAAGGTGGAATATGTAGTGTGCTCTTCCAGTTTATCACCTGGTTTAACAGTGCAAGAGCTTTAAGAACAATGTGGTCCATCTATGCAAAACATTTCACTGTGGCTGCTTAACATACCTTAAGCTGTGTCTCCAGGGGTGTGGTCGCCAAGAAGGGAGGCTGTCCAACTACCATCTCATACAGGATCACACCAACGCTCCACCAATCACAGAGCTGCGTGTATCCTGGAGAAGATCAAATAATATTATTAGTAAAGGTTGGTGCTTTTCTTAAATTCTGTACAGAATAATAGCTGGGTATTTACTGCATCACTGTACCTGTTCTTAGAAGCACTTCTGGAGCGATATAATTGGGTGTCCCCACTAATGAGTGGGCCAAACAACGTTGGTGCTGCCTGGCTTTTCTCCTCTCCAGAGGTTTCAGTCGGTCTGTACAGCGGCAGTTGGCTGGATCTTCCCATTCCTTACTGAAGTCCATGCTGTCCTGCCTCACGTGGTCTCCTGTAACAACATTGTGCTCAGACCTTTAATGTGTCTACTACTAGAATGTAAACTGAATCATCCAACAGTTTGGTTTTTCTCATGTATATACTTGCCAAGCATAAGACAAACATCATAGAGTAGCTCTAATTTCAAACCAAAAACGTAATAGGTTAATTCTGAGTAAACTTGCTAAGGACTGTCTGAACTTTTGCTGCTTCATATTGGTACTGGGATGCTCTCCTTCCACCGATAGATACTGGCCAAAAATGTTGGATCCTAGATCAGTGACAATAAACTATAATCATCTGATCCTCAGTGTAATAGCAGCAACAGTGGTAGTGTTTGTGCTGTCATCCAAGCTATTGAATAGTGGTGGACAGTATGACACCCATATAGCAACGTTTTTGTTATTTTACCTAAAATCATCTATCTGTTGGCACTTGAATCAACTTGTCAGCTAGATTGAAATAATGATGTGTTGAGGAGAGCAGGAGCAACAAACACTGAGGTAACCAGAGATCCATGCTTTCCCAACGCACACTGTTTATAGTGCCCTGGAGTGATTCATTCATGTTAAGCACATCATGACATGAAAACGCTGCCATAATTGCCAACAAATCGCTCACTCACTGTGTGGAACCATGCTATGCAATGATAGCTACAAAATACATACATTAAGAATTTCAGTAAGCCAACCGTATAAAGCTTTATACCAACCCAGCACTACTAAGTATGATGAAAGAGACTGATACTGACCGCTCTGGTAGTATTTGGAGTCATGTGTCCAACGGAAGCCTGTGCAGAGGCCAAAGTCAGTAAGCTTTATGTGCCCATCTCTGTCTATTAGGATGTTGTCAGGCTTGATGTCACGGTGGATGAAGCCCATCTTGTGGACACTCTCCACAGCACAGGTGAGCTCCGCAATGTAAAACTGAGCCAACTCTTCTTTGAAGATACCCAGCCGGATGAGGAGGCTCATCATATCTCCTCCAGGGATGTACTCCATGACAAAGTACAGGTTGTCCTTGTCTTGGAAAGAATAGTAGAGACGCACCACCCACTCGTTGTCAGCCTCAGCTAGGATGTCCCTCTCTGCTTTTACGTGTGCCACCTGATTCCTTAGAAGCACATCCTTCTTGCGGAGGGTCTTCATGGCGTAGAGTGCCCCTGTGTCCTCTTTCCTGGCCAAACATACCTCACCAAAGGCTCCAATGCCAAGAGTTTTGATTCGCTGGAACATAGATTTATCCAGCTTGGCCCGTTTCAGACGGATGTAATTAGACTCCTTCTGGCAGAGCATCATTCGCATCTGCTCCTGTGCTTCTGTAGACAACCCCACCTGGGTGAAGGACAAGGCAACAGTACAGTTGTTAATGTAATGTTCAATCCAACAACTTTGTAAACTACAACCAACCATCAATTGAATGAAGTTAGTTTCCCCTAGAAAATGTTGTAGGCCCAGTGGCAGGTCACTCTAGGGGTGGGTTGCAAAATTTATTTATTTATTTGTATTAGTTATTAAAATAAATAAATAGATCAAATCCACATGATGATATATCAAATATCACATGTCCGTTAAACCACTCAATTGTTAAACAGTCAGTGCAAAGTGCACACTGGAACATCATGAACACACAATCCAAGAATCATTGCTGTATTTTGTTTTTCTTGGCTTGGATTAAAATTTATCCATGGCACCGTGATATGGACCTCCGTCAACGGTACTTGAGTTTTATTACAATTCCGTTTCACACACGCCGCACGGCGCTACCGCTCCATACAAACACACGCGGAGCTCAGTGGAGCTGTAACGAAACATTCGTACCCGAGTAGGCAAGTCAAAGAGATTGGAAAGACGGGCAGATCTGAAAGAGGGAGAGTCGACACAGAACCAGACTGACTCGCATTTCAGAACAGCACAGCATGGACGCTCCCAAACGCAGAAGAATTTTCCCGAATGAATGGATATTTGACAATTTGGCATGATACTTTTTTTTTAACTGTGGTTGGCCTGGGGGGGGGCTGCCGGGCCTGAACAGTTATAGGGGAAACAGTGCAAGTGTATAAAATAATGGTAACAGCGCAAAATGCATTTAAAGTGATTTAGAGACATATTCACAATAAGTCAATGATTATTTTAGTCCACTGCAAAGATACACAAGGTGTATGGATTGTCATGCATTTTCTTTATCCACTGTAGCCAACATGCTATAATCTGAGGATGTAGTACATTTAAAAATTCATTAATTCTCTCTACAACAGCTTAGTTGATGTGTGTGGGCTAATCTGTCACATCAAGCATATGTGAGATACATTTACCTTTTAGATCAGCTTTTAGTGACAGCAAGGAGACAAAGGAAGATAAAGAACAGCCAAGAATAAGAACAATAGAACAGGATGAAAAGAAGTCAAACAGACATCTGAGATAGATAATACAATGAAAATAAGAAGGGAAACGAGAAACACTTTGGACACAGTAAACTATATTCATTGTAAGAGCAGGAAAATACAGCAAATAGAGTTAAAATTGTGGCGGACATGAAAAAATCCTGTCCCCAGTGCCCCCAGTGTGGATTTCTCACCCTTTGCATTTCACTTTCCAGTTGCTTCCTCCTGCGAATACGCTGCTGATGGTTCTTCAGGATGTTCTCCACATGTTGTTCCATGAAGAACTTGAATGCCTGGGGGGAGTACAATGCAACTCTGGTGGACTCCCCCCTTCGCTCCTCATCTTTCTTGTTTCGACGCACTGGAACAGGTGATGTTGTGATCTGCTTCTTCTCCTTTTCTGTCCCCGCAGGACTTTCGAGGGTTTCACTTGCTTTGTCTCTTGAACCGTCAGCACTGCTGCCCTCCTGTTCTGAGGGCTCCTCCCTGCCTGTGCTATGCTTGGCTGCCATGTCATAGGCTGGGGGGCAGGGGGCAGCTGCTTGCTGGAGGATGTGTTTAGGGTAGGGGGGCGGGGGGCCCTGATAGCTGGGAACCTCTGCTACTACTGGGATCTGAGGTACAGGAGCTGAAGATTCTGAATAGGCATTTGCAGGGGGAGGAGGTAATGATGGCTGCATCCACGGAGGATGTGAGGGAGCAACAGCAGTGTGCAGCTCAGGTTTCTGAACACGGATGCTTTTGACTGGTTGTAGGATGGGAGCTTGGGTGATGGCAGTGACTGTTGTAGCAGAGGGCTGAGAGCTGGCTGGGTGAGACGTTCTGCCATTCAACTGGTGGCTGTTAAAGGAATTGGACCGGACTGGCATGTTATGCTGCCATGACGGGGACAGATCCTGGTTATTGCTGTTGCCAGAGGAGGACTGAGACTGACTGGGTGCCAATGGGGCTTGGGACCAGGACTGAGGACCTATATTGTACATGTCAAGATTGTGACTGTTCCGGTTGGGAACCATCATGGACTGAGGGAGATTGCCACCGTTTACATATGAGGGAGAGGATGCAGATCCTCCAGCCTGCATCTGCTGATCAGTGGGGCTGTGCCGACTAGTTTGGTTGAATGGGTATGGGGGTGGAGGTTGGCGGTTACTCCCTGACATGTAGTCTGGTTGAGGGGAGCCATTCTGAGACCAGCTAGAGGGGATGGTGAACTTATTTCCCCCACTGCTTTGTATTATGATAGGCTGGTGGCCAACAGGCACTGGGCTGATCCCACGCTGATTCTGGGGTGCTTGAGCTGGATACCCATCAGGCCAAGCTCCCTGCGGTACTGGAGAGATGCGGGCGGACAGGTAATCCATGTTTCCAGAGAATCGCTTGGTTGAGGGGTTGCTGTCCCAGTTAGGTGCTTGAGACATAGCACCCCTGTTTGGTGGAGGAGTGACACTGCACACCTGAGGTGGCAAGGCAGGATTAACTCTCTGACCCTGTGGGAAAGCAGACGTTGGTCGTGCTGTGAGAAGGTCTCCCTGAGGCCCGGGACTGTCAGAGCGATACATTATTCCATCAACCATGAGGGGACCGTGTCGTGGAGCCAAAGACTCCTTAGAACCCTTCCAGCTGGGCCTCCTCAGCACAGGCTGCTGGATATGGGCAGTAGCTGCAGAAATAAAAAGACAATCAACAGTCATGTCTGTTATGTGTAATAACCAGGAGCTGATTTGGAGGTTTCAGATGTTGCTCTGTGAAGCTACAATCACATGTTCATGTGCCCATATCATGGTTTGTCATGCAGATCCCTTTCATTACTTAGAAGGTTGTGTTTTTAAAAGTTAAGGATGGTTAAACAAAATATGGTTTCTAATATATTATGTGTCGCTGGTTGACCTAAGCTATGAACAGAAAACAGAAATCTAATTTCCGAACAGTCTCGTATGACTTCCCTTGCCACACTGATAAATGCTGCAGTGTCTCATTCCTTTGTCAGTAGGTAGTGTCATTCTTTTAAGCAAATGTCCCAAATGCTGCAGACAATGGTGTGGTTGAATGAAGCTGCCAGGGTAAAAGATAAAGGAGAGAAAGGCCAGCAGTTACTCCCAAAGGACTATTTACCTACCTTGGGCTTTCATGGCTGCACTGTTGGGACTGATGTAGTCTAAGGCTGCTCCTCCACTGCGAGTGTTACTCTGCTTGAGAGCAGGGTTCATGTCCTAGAGAAACAACAATCATCTTTTATAATTGTTGTGAATACCTGATTAATCTTTTTAGTAATTTATTATGTAAAAAGGAGAAAATATGGCTCATTCTTGCTTAAGAAAAATCAAGACTGAATGCTTCTATTATTTTCCTGTTTTTCTGAACTTCAGTCTTTTAAATTGCTGTTCAAACAAATCTAATGACATCAACTGTGCCTCGAGAAACTTGTGATTTTGGCAACCAGGCATTTCACACTATTTTTGTACACAACAAATGATTCATTAGGTACATAAAAAGTATTATCATATTACAATGGCAGCAGTCGCTTATGTGGGTGGCTGTGTTTTTCTGGGTTAGCAAAGACAAAAGTCTTTCGGAGAAAACACTACTGTCATACATATTGTGCCAGTTCATAACAGGCTTGCATGCAGAAGCTCGAAAACAAACTGCCACCTACCAACTGAGGAATGATTTTTCCATTGTTACCTGTTCAAGCTTGTCATTCCACTTTGCATACTTTTCATATTTTGGATAATTCTCGCCTCAACTAAGTGCACCAACCGATTATTCACTATAACAAAGTTATGCATAGAATGACATTGCACTGCAATCCTTGACTCCAACCTGTCTCAGCGACAGATTAAAGAATGTGTGTTCTCTATGTCTCACCCCTTCAAATGCAGCAGACATGGGCTCCAGCATGTGTTTATTCATATCAGCGGTTGAAGTGTTGGGCTCATTAGCAAAAGGCATCAGGGATTTCCGGATCTCCTGTAAGGCCTTATGATGGGGGTTTTTGGGGTTGCTACATCGACCCGCTTGCCTTGAGTCTTCTGTGAGCATTTTCCCAACTCCACCCATGTCCAGCTTGGGTGGATCTAAAGGCTTGGGGAAGTTTCTAAGACTATTTCGTATCTCTTGCAGCATTTGTTGTTGGTTCCCACTGTAGTTGCTCGTGGGAAATGTGTTGGGTCTCATCTGTCTGTATCCTTCGGGTTTCTCCCCTCTCTTCATGAAAGAGCATGTATGTTGACAATTTGAGAGATGAAAAGTCACACTGTCCAGGTGACAGTGTGGGTATCTGGAACTGAGAACAGTTTCGAGTTCTGGTGTCTGGGTTCACATCTGCATGCTGCGGAAAGAAAAATTAAAGGCCAATGATGAACTGGCAATCACGCGACAGGTTGAACACACAAGATGTAGAAAATGAATGACGTGTTTAAAGTGAAAAGTTTCAAGAAAGAATCACAAAAATATCAGAAAGGTTTTCCAGCATTTTGTACTTGAAAACTCTACCCAGATATGCATTCGCAAAATTGTTGCAAATTAATAAGAGTTGTGAAAAAATATGCTGTTGCTCCAGCGATTAGGTAGACCAACGATGAAGATGTTGTTCACAACCAAGCATTTAATACCCGATTTTTAGTTTCTGTGCTAGATACGAGAAACCCATTACAAACACTGAAAAGACTGGAAAAAAATAGTTCACTGTTATTGTTGTCAAATTATCTACTTGATTCAGAATTAAATGGTAAATATAATGGTAAATATAATTCTTTAAAATTAATTTAGCTTAAATTGGGTTTTATTCGTCTTTTGAATCTATTGCAGATCTTTAAAAGTCGCTTTCTCCTATACTGAACTCTGCACGAAAAGTCAACATAATACCAAAACCTGTACACTTGCTTGTTAGCGTCGTTAGCGTATTGGTCAACAGCGAAGCAGTGCTACATTAATTAGACGGAAACAAAATAGTGTTAAACGTTAGCATTCCATCTTCCAAGTGTCCAAATAAACAGAATACATGGCAACTCACGAGCTTGAAAGTAACGTAACCTTAATTTCACTTTGCCTAAAAACCGGACGGCTCGACAGTGCCATCGCGGCCTGTGTGTAACAAGCATCCATTTGCTGCTGCTAACAAGCTATCAACAACAGCTTGCGAATTAGCTTAGCGTGCTAGCTAAGATCATAACAGTTAGCCATATGGGTGACTTACCACTGCTTCTAGCTTCCGCTCTCCTCCACTACTTTCCTATTTTAGGAGTAAACTACAGTTCATTGGCCTTTCTCGGTTACAAAAACAGGATTTCAAGTTGGGTGTCCTACTAGTGCCGAACTGGCTGGCTCCTGACCGTGTTGAATTCCTGGGATGTCTGAATGACAAGTAAGCTATAGATAAGCTAAACACAAAGCTAACACAGCCGCTTCCGTTAGCGTGGCTTTCATAGTAAAAGCCTACCAAGGCTTATGAAGGCACAATTTGGAACAATTTTAACTAGATAACACTTCTGAAAGCTTTGTAGAAAGTTCTTTGGCATATGCTCCATCCACCTTCACAATCACACACAATGGATGTATAGAGATTAATGAGAGCACATAACTGAGAGCACAAGACTGAACAGTATCTGACTGTCAGTTAACAGGTTACTGACTAGACTACACTACACAGTTGTGACAGACATATAATTAATCTAAAAACACACAATTACAAAAGGGAAAATGTACTTTATTGATCCCTGTAGGGAAATTAATTCGCCGCACTCAACTCATCCTAACCAAAAGCAGCCGGAGGTAACCCACACAGACACGAGCAGAACATGCAAACACCACATTGAAAGGCATTGCTGCCCAAATTAGTCAAACCCTGAACCAATTAACCATGTTAACTTTTGTAATTAATGTAATTAATATTTCAGTAACATCCTACAACTTTAACTTCGAAAGAAACATCTGGAAGTGACATTCAGAACCATTATGTGACAGTTTAAGTGGCAGGATGCAGCCTGCTTTATGATGGTTTGCCCTTCAGCCTTCATCACTGATGCACTGCAGTGGTAAGGGTTGATCTTATACTGAGTGGAGCTCATAAATGGGCAACTTAAGTGACAGAAATGATTCATGGCACTCTGTTTTAATTGAATGAACCATGAAATAACCATTTCTGTAAAGCATTTTTATTTCAAAAGAGTTTTATGGCATACAAAAGTACTACTGATCTGAACAATTCTTCTGTGATTTACAAAATCAATACTTTTTGATAAACAAGTGCACTAATTATGCAACAATATACTGTCATACTTCTGAACATATTTGGAAATGATGTATGATATTGTGGACATTAAAACAGTAGTTGTGGAGACACGATCTCTGCCACTGACTCACTACCTCACTTCCCTCTAAACTGAAACTTGTCTGTTGACAAAAACAGCCTCTCCGTCAGTGCCACACACAAGGTATTGTCCAAGTACATCCAGACTGTTGACTGACAGTGTCTGGCTTGGCAGCATATGGGTGGTCTCCACACGGCCTTTACTAGAGTCTCCACTGAGCCAGGCACTGATGAGGGACTGGTTCCCTCCAGCTGGGGCCATGGCACTGCGGGACATCATGCTGCTGTTCCTGCCACCTGGGAAACCAAAAGTTTTATCCATTAATATGGGAGAGGATTAGGAAATGGAATTAGATGATTTTTTTTTTTAAGTTAAATGACACATCAAATTTCTTCTTAAAAAACAAAATAGAAAAACTAAACTTGATACATGATTAAAATCAGTCAACCCATTTTCAGTTTTCACATGCATCTCCGAGTAGACTGTCTGCCTTGACATTCTTTCCAATTGAAATTTGGAAACCACAACATTCAGAGGACGGCATGAAGGTATGTAAATAAAGTGATCATCACTGAACAAATGACTCAATTAGTTGATCATTTCTCTTCATTATTTCAAATTAATGAATTTGTTTGCAACTGGTAAATAGTGATAGTACCACGCTGTGACAGTTGAAATATGCAGATGAGTTCTTATGGGAATGATTGTTTGCCAAAAAGATGTTATTGCCTGCCGCTGAAATTAAATGTTTGTATTATGTGCTATTTCTATAATCCCATTTCTGCTTGGAGTTCTCCAATTTTACCTCCAAATATTATTTATTGTAATATTCAACATAGATACAGCCAGGGCTCTTTTTTTCACTTTTTTCACTATCCCTCCAGAACCGTCCTGAATTACAATCCAAACCGCCTGAAATGAATGTAGACAAATATCTCCATTCTGGGTAAACAGAGTTTCAAAATCAAAAAAGAGTAAACTCAAGGCCCATCATATCATCATCACTTGCCTTGTAAGAATGCTGGCATTTCTGACTGTGAGGAGGTCTCCCAGTGCAGCAGTGAGCCATCCTCTGAGCAGGTGAACAGGTGGTCTGGATTGGTAGGGTGGAAGTGGACTTCCCACACTATGCAGATAAAGAGAAAAAAAATAAGAAAAGCAAAACAACAATGGAAAACAACATAATTTATTTGGCTTGCACTATCTTACTTTCAGCAGAGTGTGCCTCCATTAGTGCAAAGGGTGTGTTGCCTTGTCTTACATCCCAGACACAGAGCATGCCATCCTGGCCTCCCGTGGCCACAATATGCTGTTGGTTAGGGTGTCTGTCCACGCAGTGCAGAGGCACTCGGTCCCCTGTCCTTGAGAAAAAAACATGAACATATCACATATCATTAAAATCCATTAACTGAAAGACTGCCATGTTGTAATCTGTTATACAATTAGAGTTGCAAGTCAAAAACTAAAATATAGAAAAAAGTGAGTCTCTTACAGGGAGAGAATCTGAGATGGAGAACTGTTCTGTTGTCTCAGATCCCACAACTTAAGCTGCCCGATGGAATTTACAGTGAGAATCTCTGTTGTCCTCAGGTATGTCACAGCATGAATGGTGCTGCTGTCTGCATTCTCTAGCATTGATTAAACCAACAGTTCAGCATGTTAGTCTCATTTTCCAAGTCATGTTTCAAGCATATGATATGTTCTAAACTGTGTGTCTACTATGTGCTAGTTTAACTTTTCACACCTATGACTCGATTCACTCCGTCGTGGTCGGCTCTGAAGACAATTATCCTGCCATCTTCACCAACAGTAACAATCTCAGGACTGCTGCACACAACACCAGTGCAGGGGGCGTTATCACAAGGGTAACAATGTGCTCTTGCCCAGCGGTGAGGAATCGACATTGTCTGTGGGGAAAACAGTGAGGACAGTACTTTACACAAAAGGAGGCATCATAAATGGATGTAGTAAAACACCAAACATTAGCTTAGAAGCAGAACTGGTTTAAATTCATTTTGTTTAATTTAATGATACTGAGACAAGACCGTTTCTCTGATGTTCCCATCTTAGTATCTCACTATGGATTGCCTCCTGCACAAACAGAATCTAGCTGTGTCAGAGGCAGGACAGGAGCTTGGAAAATTCACAGGACCCATGAGTTTGTAACAAGAGCTGCAATATTTCCCGTCATGAGTCATGGCAGCTTTCACATTGCATAGTTTGCCTAAGCACACTGACTGCAAAGGATCCTGCCCCTGAACACAAACACAGCTTGTGTAAGTTAACACTTTAAGTAAGCAAGTACCTGGCTGTTTGGGTGATGGCGGAAGATGGTGACTGCTCCAGTTGAAGATGCTGTGACAAGTCTGTCTTGGTCCAGGAACTATTAACAAATAAATAGCAAAAATATAATTTGCAACAATTTCTTTTCACCCATGTTTTGCATTAAGAGCAGACTTGCTTAAATGTGCCCATTAGAACGGGGTAGCTTCTTCTCTGGACAGAAACAGAAATAATGCTCTCTTCTTTCTTACTTTAAGATCCAATACGTCTCCATCATGCTTGTGTTCACATAATAACTGAGGGTCTCCTTCAAAGCCATCTTCCATGTCAGAAACTCCATGTTCCCCAATGGACCAGATCGAAATCTTGTTGTCCTGAAAAATAATTTTCAAACAAGCCTGTCATACATTTTAATTCGGCTAGGTCAGAATTGAACTTTTTGGATCATTTCAGTAAAAGTAAACATCAAAGGGAATCTATCAGATATTTATCTAATGTCAAATTAGTTGTGGGGTTTAGACTAAAGGAATTTAACATCTTAGGTATCCATCGCCATGAGGTTGTATTTTAACCTCTTAGATGCTAATGAAGTACCATGAGTTTACTTTAGAAAGACAAATTGAACACCTTTAATGAACAAATTGTGTGACTTTTGATTTACAAAGTTCTGGATTACTTAAAAATGGATTATTATTTTGGAATTACTCCCAATTTTTCTGTTTTAAACACATAGCTTTGGATTTTAGGGTTACTTCAAAACTATCTGAGTTTTCCCCGTTTTCTGTGGTCACTGCCATTTTTTCCCTTTGACACCTGTAGAGTCTGTGTTTTAAAATTAAGAATCTCGGTCCATTCTGTGGTTAACTCAATGGTCGCCGTTTGTTTTCTTTTGTTTAATGAAGTGACACTTCAGCAGCTAACATTACGTTTGCGCTATTAGTTTTAATGCCGGAAAGATGCTGCCCTAAACCTTGACACTTCGTCTTGAGTCTAGCTCCATAGAGTACCTACGACTACCAATAAGCAACATCAGAGCAAATCCCCAGCCTTATGAATGACATCTGGCCTGAGTCTTGTCTGTCATGAGCATTAGCCGCTAACCTCGTTGTCCCATGAGCCTGTGGCAAAGATTTCCGGCTGCTGAAGAGAAGACGCTGATACGGGCCTCCATCTTGTTTTGCTGATTTTCTGTGATACGTATTTGGCATTTATGCCGTCCATAACAACACTTTCTGAACACTATTTGTTAATGACCATTCGAGCACACAATCCCGCGTCTGCTATCAAGTACGGCAAAGCAGCAGGGTAAAAAAAGCCTTGGGAATCGCGTTTCCTGCCTTTCTTCTTCTTCTTCTTCTTCTTTCTCTGCTGCATAGCTGCTGGCAAAATGCCTTACATGCTCTACCGCCACCGTTTGGATTAAAGTGTAAAGTATAGTTTTTCGACGTTGTTACAACTTTATTCAAAAACAGTCCATAATCCCTCATCAAGCTACACACAATTATGACAATTTTAGGTTGTTTTGCAAATTCATCAAAAGTAAAAAAGCTGAATTTTCATAATTATATAAAGTTTACAGGTTATGACACTTGGAATTTAGCTTAGGTGTATCCCATTTCCATTGGTCATCAATGAACTATTTCTACACTTTGCAAATGTGGTAAATTGAATTGATTGGACATGATATAGGGAAGCACACATATAAGGTAAATGGACTGCATTTATATAGCACTTTTATCCAAGGTGCTGTACAATGTTTGCCTCTCATTCACACATCCATTCACACATTCACACACCGACAGCCGAGGTAACCATGCAAGGCCCACTTGCCTGTCGGGAGCAATTGAGGGTTAGGGTCTTGCTCAGGGACCTTCGTCATGGAAGGGCGGGGATCGAACCGGAAACCATTCGATCAATAGGCAACCACCCTACCACCTTAGCAATGCCGCCCCCAAGGTATATAAGGTCCCACTATTGACAATGAATGTCAGAGGAAAAACTAAGCCATGAGATTGAAAGATTTGTTTATAGAGCTCTGAAACAGGATTGTGTCAGTGAAAAGCTCTCAGGAAAGATACAAAAAAACTCTGCTGCATTGCATCACAGTCGCCAATAACAGTGGCCTCTGTGATTCTTACAAAAGTTGAAAAAGTTTGGAATAATCAGCTCCTTTACAGCTAGCCATCAAGCCAAACGGAACAACTGACTCCCTTGGTCACGGAGGTGAGCAAAAACCCGATGGTCACTTTGACACAGGTCCAGAGATACTCTGTGGCGATGGAAGAAACTTCCAAGGGATAACCATCTCTGCAACACACCACCCATCAGGCCCTTATAGAGTGGCGACACAGAGAACAAGACAGCCCCCCAGAACTACCTAAAGGCCTTTTAGAAAACGAGAAACAATATTCTCTTGAGTGATGAAACCAAAATTGAACTATTTGGCCCAAATGATCGAGCATGTTGGTGGCAACATCATGCTGTGGAGATGTTTTCCAGTACTGATAGACTAGTCAAGATTGAGGTAAAGATGAATGGAACGAAGCACAGTGAGATCCTAAAATTCAGTTGCATTGAGTTGTAGATTGATGAAGAAACTATCTTAATTGACTGATTTAATTTTAAAGAATAAGGTCGGCAGATAACAAAATATGGAAAACCCTCATATCTGCAGTGTTTTCCGTCAGTATTTTACACATTTGGAATTGACTAGATTAGACTTGAGATCCAAACATTTATCTCCTGTGAGAATGAGGCAAAACCCTATAGTTACATTGGTGTTCTCTCATTTATTATACATCAAGTAAACAAATGAAAAGTCTCTCACTCTGTATAAATGTATAAATAATACTGAACTGGCTTGCTAGATTATGGAATACAGAAGTTGAGATTTGCTTTGATTGAGCTGGTGTGAGGTTGAGTCCAGAACTTCAGACAAAATCCTGGCTCAGAGTAACTATTCCAACTGACTCCAAAAGTGTTCAATATTTGACAACAGATCTCTCTTAGAGGCCAGTCATGTTTTACGACATCAAACTCAACAAAACATTTCTTCATGGATTTCACTTTGTGATACAAATACAGGAAAGGTCCTTCCACAACCCATTGCCTCATAGTTGGATGGACACCAACATCTGTATGTGTAGCAGTAAAATATCCTATTCCACAAACAAACCATTTTTCATTTTCACTGATACATTAGCTGTTATTAGCAGCAAAATGTGTATTATATAATGGGACTACATTGTCTCTGAACATTCGATAGTAGCAACAATGTATCTGTAAAACCATGGTAAAATAAAAAAATGTCATGGGTTCTTCACTGGATTGTGTTAATCGTCCCACCAAGTTTCCAAGAAACCATTACATCATTGGCAGCAGTAAAATCCCTAAATGTGTAAAATGGATGCCTCTACATTTCATGACAATGCATATATTGCACAATACACATACAGTTGGTTCAACAGAATATTGGTGCATTAATGCCACCCACTGGACTGGTCAATTTGAGTTGTTTTGTAGACCCTTGTTCAATATCACACACAATGTCACAATGAGCAAATGGGCCCACACAACAACCGGTTACCAGACAAAGCTCTCTAGGAAGATGGCAGAGATCATAACAGGTGTAACACAGAAAATGACATAAATACAACACGTAAGCCCTGATTCAGTAAGAAAATCTCAAGTCCACAGAGATGCAGTGAATTCACTGTTAAAATGAATTACTGAGACGTCGAGAGAGAGAATAGTGCAACACACATATGAACACAAGATAGAGATCTGATTCATACGCTACCCCTTCATTCCGACTAGTGTTTTGCAGTTTCTTAATCACTGTCGTGTGCGCATTTTTCTATTGAGTGTTTTATGCGGCGGTTCAACAGCCACGTCAGTGACGTAATGTTGGGTTACTCGGGTAGCATCGCTCACCAAGTTTATCGATGGCGTCGCTTCCGAGCCCTGACGTCTCCGGCGCTCAGCCGTCAACTCTGGAGGTTTTCTCTTTCCTCGGCAGAACAGTCGGCGCAGGCGCGGCACTGACAGCTGCTGTGTACTTACTCCGCAGAGTCTGTATAATAATGGCGTGGAAATCCGGAGGAGCCAGCCACGCAGAGCTCGTGAACAACCTCCGCAGTGAGTCCCAGTGATTTATAAAACGGAGCTTTCACCGGTAGGCCGAAATTTGGCATCTTTGCGTTTTTGCAGACTGATCCTGGCAGCACCACAGCTAGCAGGTTGTTAGCTTAGCATGTTGTTGTTGACCTAGCGTTACCGTTCTCCACCCCTTTTCATACACCACGTTCAATTACTTTGTGTTTACACGTGCATGACGAATTAAACGTGGCACAAATAAAACTGACATTAAACACACAACTTAGTCCGATATGCATGGTGCAAACACGGTTTAACTGTAGGGTTAGCCTAGCCTAATAGCTCTATGTGCGTCACTTTCGGTGCTGCGGCTAGCTTTAGCCGCGTTAACAGTTGCCCTGCCCACATTCATTGCCAGCTGCCTCATTGTAGCATTCACATCAGAAGGCCATTAATTCATTGCCGTTTAGTTACCTATTATTGTCTCTGAATTATCCTATTCAGCTTTGCTGTTACGCTTCTTAAATATTTATGTCATCTACTGTGATAAATTTTGATGATCATTATTATTATTATGTTTTGGTACTGTTGTTGTCACAACTAGTTAACCACATTAGAGAGGTCCTCGTCTAAATATATTAACGTAACAGCAAATAATGTTTATGTTATACGTAACCATTCGAGCATTCTTTAAAATTGAAATGACAATTTTATTGTTACACGGTTCTCCTAAACGATAGATAAATTGTATGGAATAAAATCAGTGTACTACAGGCCTCCTTTTAAATAGATGCTGAACAATTGCTGTTATTGTATTATCTTTTATATTTTCAACTATAGTTGAAAGAAAGTACATTGTTTAACCCTTTGTGTGAATGGCATTTGTCTCTCTTTTTGGACATTTTGAGCACTAAATGATTAATTGAAAACAAATCAATTGATAAATCCTTTATGAAAATAATTAGTGGAAGTCGTACTTCCATGATGCCACTGATTACTGATCTGTATCTGTTTAAAAACATGTTATTTGTAATGCAAGACTAAAAAAATTGTAAAAAGAAATTTGAATTAAATCATTTCCGTCAGGTTGAATGCCATGCAAGGATTGATAAGTTCTGAATGCAAACGTAAGGAATTAAGTATTTTATTGTTGAAGAAATGTGATTCCTTGCATATTTTTGCACATTAGCTGTATTAATTTGAGTGTGATGATTCTAACTTAAAAGCTTCGGAGGTACTCGGGCTCTGTGAGATGTACGAGATGGATGAACTGAAGGCCATAAAAGGGCTTCAGCTGTAACGGGTGATGACTGCATATCAAATAGGCTTCTCAAATTGGCAGCAACACCCGAATTAGACGTTTGTGAGCTAAGTTCAGAATGTCATTCATCATTCAATCCTTGTATGTTGTAATTCTAGATAATGATGTAATGGGATCACGTTAAGGGTGTTAATTTTATTCTGGCCTTTGTTTGGTATTTAAGACTGTTTTGGACAAATATGATTACAGTTTTTATTTCCATAGATCAGTACTTATTGCATGAAAAGTAAAGTCTGACCCCATATTTAGCCTTGAAATAGAAAGTGGTTCACTTATCCTATGGCTTTCAAACATGGTTTGAAACCTGAGAAAAATCATGGACTAACAACAACATCACGAAACCAGTCTGTTTTAGTCATTTCAGAAATCACATGTAGGGATCCATCTGGCAGCTTGTACTGTGTGCGCGCGTGTGCGTCTGTGAGTGTAAGTGTGTGTGTGTTTGTGTAATGTATCCTAAGGCAGCACATAACTGTGAGCGAGAGGTGGGCACGGGGCAGTAATGGGAGCAGCACCTGCTGTCCTTGGCTTTTCCTCCCGTTGATACTAGCTGCCTGTGAACCTGTTTCGAGGGATCATTCTCAAGGCAGCAACGCGCCTGCTGCTGCTGCTTCAGCGTCTGTGACCACACACTGTTGTGTTGTTGCTGTTGTGCAGACCACTTAAAGTCAACACTTCACACAGTGAATGAACACAGTTTGTTTCCTCCCCTTTCAATGAATACGTTTCACAAATGTAAATTGGTTGTGTTATGCACATTCTCCAATTATTCTTTGTATTGTAACAGCTTCTTGTCTTGTCAGTGATAGCAATAACTTAGTGACAGTTGTGGTCCAAATTGCACTCACCTCGTATGCAAAAAGAGACATCAGTCTATCTGATGGTGGTTTTATAACAATGGTGAAGTTTTGGCTCAGCTTCATCTATGCACGAAGACCACGCCTGCCAGCTTGCAGACTTTTTTGCCACTTAGGATATTTTCTCAATGGCTCTTTCGTGAATTCTGTCGTTTAGCAACGCTTGTCATGCATTTCTCTTCGTACATATCCACAATCATCTCTTTTCCCTCCTCAGAAAATGGCATTATTAAGACAGACAAAGTCTACGAAGTGATGCTGGCCACCGACCGAGCCCATTTCTCTAGATGTAATCCTTACATGGACTCACCGCAGTCAATAGGTATGTGCATATTTATTATCAGGTTATCCAAATCAGTCTAAAGACAAAATGAATTCCAAAGAGATGAACTAACCAAATTTATGCTTCTTTAAAGGTTACCAAGCAACTATCAGTGCCCCACATATGGTATGACTTCAAAGCTTCTCAGACATTTTTCCACCATGTCAATCACAAATATTTTCCAAACTAAACTCAGCAGCAAGAAGGACAAATACACAAAGCCTCATTATGTATGTTTGGTAGGATAATAATCACTGTTCACAAAATCTGTGTTTGGTAAATGTATACCAAAAAATAATTTGTTTTTTATTACAGAATTTTGGACCTTTAGTGCCATAATTGTATAGCATCTAAAATAGCTTCTGATTGATTGTTATTAGGCGTGGACATTGTGCAAGGTCAGCGTAGCCATTACATTTGAACATGCACTTATCACATTGGAAAGTGAGTGAAAGTCTCTGACTGTCTGGATCCTTATTAATTCTGCCACTGCTTTCAATCGCGCATTCTGTTTCAACTGTTCCAAACTTAGGTTAGGTTGAAATCGGATAGATGGGATGACATCCCATAACGACAGCTAGGAAGCGTTCATGCATTCAACTCCTTGGAATGGCTGGAAATGTGCCCATTCAAGATGGCTATTGTAGTTTTATCCTCTTGAAATACTTCCTGATAGATAAACGTTATCTTTTGTTGAAAGAGCTTAACAAGCAAAGGAAACAAGGAAGTTAACTTCATGATGTTCATATTTACGGCCATCTTTGACTGTCAAATCTGGCCCTCTGCTGACCCTGACTAGGAAATTTGGGAATCTAAAGGTTTTTATTAAACCTTTACCATATCACTTGAAAGCGGCATTACACTTTTGCTATATTATCGCAAAAATATTTTCCAACCACAGTCCTGTTACATTTATCATCATGTATATCACCCCATTTCTACCTATGTATATTATCTACGTTTAAAAGTGTACAGCAATGAGCACTGTGTAGACTGATGAACAAAAACACTGTGTATTAACTGCTGTTAGTAACAACAGGAATGCTCCTGACTGATGGTTTCTAATGCAGTTTTCTTATTGATTCCCCACCGCTCAGCATGCCTATGCCCTGGAGCTTTTACATGACCAGCTCTATGAAGGAGCCAAAGCTCTGGATGTGGGCTCTGGCAGTGGAATCCTGTCTGCTTGCTTTGCACGAATGGTGAGCTACGCATGATGGGTAAACAAATACAGTTTTTCTGATCAACATGACTGGTTATTGTTTCACAACATCAATATTACTGAGGGAGGAAAACCCTTGTCTTGTATTTTTCTTGTAAAAACTGAACCCCGCCCCTCCTCCCTCCATGCTTTACAGGTAGGTCCCAAAGGGAAAGTGATTGGAATTGATCACATCAAAGAGCTAGTAGATGATTCTGTAAACAATATAAAGAAAGACGACCCCAGTTTGCTAACATCAGGCCGAGTCACGCTAATAGGTAAGGTGATCAACAGCAACATACATTCAATGTCCCGGAATTGGGACTTAATGCAATTCAGCACATAAAGAATTCTATTACAACTGAAGAACTGAACAGGCTACAGAGTGTTGCACAAAATAATAGACAATATAGTACCTGTGTCTTTTTTGCCAGGAGATAGTAGCCTTGCAGTGACAAAAAATAGTTTACAACTTAGGTAACCTATAAAACATTTCAACTGCCTTTAATTCAAAATAATAAACATAATCTGAATCCAACCCAAAATGAGTTACTTTGACAGATGAACAGGCCTGACCTGCAGAGCCTGTGTGTGTTACAGTTGGAGACGGCCGACTGGGCCACCCAGAGGAAGCACCTTACGATGCCATCCATGTTGGTGCAGCGGCGCCCACTGTGCCCCAGGCCGTGAGTTTCTACTGCAGCCGTGTGAAGACAAATGATTTAGGCCATATTGTTGAAACTGACAATGAAGCTTACAAAACACAGTAATGCTGTTGGTGGCAAACACTGGAATACTTAAACTTGGATGGTTGATGTGGATGGTACATTATTGAACCGCTAGGTATTCCCCATGTCTCTTTCAGCTTCTGGATCAGTTGAAGCCAGGTGGTAGACTGATCCTGCCAGTGGGCCCAGCCGGAGGAAACCAGATGCTGGAGCAGTATGAGAAGATGGAGGATGGCAGCACCAAAATGAAGCCCTTGATGGGGGTGATTTATGTGCCTTTAACGGACGTACAAAAGCAGTGGTCCAGGTGGAAGTGACTTCCTTCTCCCTTCCCTCCCCTCCCTCCTATCTCCTTCTCAAAGTGGCAAAGGTGAAATGTTGTGGCTTGGGGCAGGCAATGGATCACAAGGGCTGCGTTTGCTGCTTGTTGGCATTTTTTGCTGCTCCCATACCATACCAACTAGCTGCACGTTTTTCTTTTTTTCAGTTTTAACACAGTCCCAATTTGGTTCACTAAAATCTGCTCATATATTTTAAGTAACCCAAACCCACTGAAATCGTAGCAGCTTGTGGGAAATGTTTGGTTTTGATTGCCCCTGGAGAGAGAGCATGATGTTAAATCAAACTGTATGCACATAAAGATCTATTACTGAAAAAACTTCTTCTGTTCTTGAAAAGTTACTGTTTGAATTTTATCATGACAAAGTTGCATGGAACTGAGTCTAACTTTTCTTTAATTTGCATAACAGAAGGATGTTGTGTGACTTGCATGTTGCTCTGCTTTTTCTGCCTTTTATAACGAGAGTTTCTGTTTCTTTCAGGGATGAACTTTGAAGAGGAAAAAGCTCCATGTTCCACCTTTATGTTTGACCTGCAGAAAACTAGGAAGGGGCTGAAATGTCCCTGACACATTTGTTTTCAAAGCATAATAAAACATCTTTTTGTTTTTCACTCTACCACCGGTAGGACTACCATGTTAATGACAGCCCTGAAGGGCTGGGAGGAAAGACTGCTTAAAGCTCAGCACAGAAATACTGCAGTGGGGTTGTTTTTCTTTTCTGGTCATCCCTGGTTATGTGTTCTTTTTAATTGCTGGATTTTAGTTTTTTTGGGGGTTTTTTTGTCGTGTCATCAGACAAATTGCAATCATTGTTTTCTACAGTATTACATTTCAGAAGCACCATCTGCTGAATGCAGAAAGAATTCTGGACAATGACAAGGAAAGTCTGAGCCTTTTAGAAAATTCATCTATAGTGTGCGTGCATGTGTGTGTCCATCTAATTAGAATATACACTTCTCTGTTAACATAAGCCCACTCTGCCAACACTGTTAAGGTCACACACAGACAAAAATAGCTAATTTGACCTGCACATCTCTTGACGTGCATTTGTAGGTCCTACTACATATAGAACAGGCAATGCAGTGGCCCTCCAAAGATAGCATGGATACACCTGCATATTTCAGGCTGTGCTTTCTACCTGCTAATGTGTGGCATTCTGCAGCTGGTTTTTCTTTGATTTTTTGTGCAGGCTCTTTCAGTGACTGACACTAAATGAGGTAGTCACTGCTTTGCCAAAATAAACTCCAACAATATAAAGTGGTTGAATGGCTGACATTTGCTTGAAAAACTACATGGTATAAGAAAGAATGTTTAATTTTGGGAGAGCAAAATGTTGGAAGAGCTTTGGCTTTGTGGACTGGCATACAAAAATAAAAAGATGCTTATATTAATTTCTGCCTTATTGAATTATTGATTTAAAAAAAAAACTGACAGAACACAAGATCTTTTGATTTGTAATA
Source organism: Brotula barbata (assembly GCA_900303265.1). Classification (NCBI taxonomy): domain Eukaryota; kingdom Metazoa; phylum Chordata; class Actinopteri; order Ophidiiformes; family Ophidiidae; genus Brotula; species Brotula barbata. Next base: position 10,574 of record OMNV01015981.1, on the reverse strand, counting down.
AACTTTAATATCTCTTGTGAAGGACAAAGGGTTTGGGCCATATATCTTTGTAATTAGTACACATGTACCTTAAAGTTAAAGAGAAATATGCAACAAAGAGGCTGGAGTAGGATTTCACCAAGAGAATTTGCTATGGCTTTCTATGATCCTAGGAAAGAATAATGTAATTTCACCAAAAATAACCACTGGTACATATAAAAGTCTGTAACAGGCACTCAAAAAGGAGCATCTCGAAGGTTTTTCCTGGCCTGCATTTGACACCGAACTGTTCTTTGCTATTTTAATGTATATGGTCATACATTTGTAGATTCAGCTCATTAACCATTTCCCTAAAAATGTGAAGCCTAATGTTTGGAAATGCAGGTCAGACGTATCACTTGAGATTCTCCCCACTCATCGCACAGACTCCTCAGGTTCACTCAGGACAAAGAGACATGTCAGTGCCACCCAGTGGCATACAGGTGAAAATAAATAGTTAATAGCAAGATATCCAATGTTTGAGAAGGAAAGTGAATTTTAATTAAATAGACACAATAGCTTAACACGTATTTCGTAAGTCAAGAGGTTAAAATGAATCAAGCTGAGAATCTGTTAGCTGATCATTTTCAGCACGTCTTTTCATGGACTTCACAATAATAACAAATGTGATATCACTGACTTTAAAGGCAGCATTATCAGCAACAGACTGATGAGTCTGCTGTGTCAATGGGGGATGTGGTGCAAGGAAACATTTGCAACAGTATGGAGTTGACAACGTTCCTTCATGAAGAGAGGTTTAAGAAATCCTGGTGCAGGTTTTGATGATTACACGCTTGTTTCTCTCCAGAAGGGTATTAAGGTTCCCATACTGTTGTCCTTGGACATTTGCCACTTCTGGTTCAGTGGCTACAGGTACATGCCATTGATGAGGTAATCTGATTCCTCTGTGGTAAGGGGGCGGGCCTTCTTTAGCTTGTGACGAACAAGTCTGAGACGACAACCAATCATGAGCAGCAGCAGAGCAGTAATGATTAAACCAAGTGCCAGTGGAAGGATTGCACCTATAGGAAGAAAAACAATTATTAAAGTGCTAATGGAACACATGCAGCCCAGGGCAACAAGAAAACAAAAATAAAGCAGCAAAGCTTCGGCTCTGCAGGCAAACATTCTGACCTGACTCTGGGATTGGATGAGCCCCCACATCAGGAAATGGTTTAGAGTTTGAGATGTCACTCTCTGGTTGTCTCTGGGAGACCTTAGGTTCAGCTTTAGGGATGGATTCAAAAAGAAAATGTGAGAACGTTATTAACTTTTAAGTCATCAAAGTGCTGTGTGTTTCTTCTAGCTTTACCTATATCAGTCTGCTTAGTGATGGGAGGGGCCACCGTTGCTGGTTTGAAATCAGGATCTATATGAGGTTGTAACAAAGAACAGTTTTATGTTGTTGCACAAACAAAGTGGACTTTAAAAGAAATTAGTAAATATATGAAGCTCACGTTTTTGTATACATTCACTGACACAGTCGCCCTCCTTGAGGAAGTTGTTATGGTTGCCCTGACAACCACCATACAGGAAGTGTTTGCATTCTCCTGCCTCACGATCATAGTACCAGCGTGGGAAGGTTCCTCTGCAGGGTCCTACCACTGGAGCTGAAGCACACAGATCTAAAAAAACCCAAAACAGAACAAGATCCAGTAACTCTTCATGTTTTTATATACATTTAGCATTTTGCTATTACATCTGTTAGGTCAGAGTGCCCCTGAATATGTATGGTGGTCTCAATAACTGGAATAGTTTGTGGAAAATTGAAGATACTGGAAGCTCCACAATGCTTTGCGTTCTGTAGCAGCCGCAGAGTCACAGAGTGAAAGGCTTCAGGCAGAAAGAATGCTTTGGCTTTTTCTAGTAGTTGTGCCTGTATCTCACACACTGCACAAACCCAGAGGATGCTGTTCTGTTGGCAGAACCCAACACACTCAATACAACAGTGCTGCATCGCTGGAGGCCACATAACACTCACGATTTAACATTAACTATACAAGAGCCAACACTATAAAACGCCAGCAATAAGAAGAACCATTCACATTAATTTAACCATAAATGACGCTCACATAGTTCCATGAATCCTGCTTGTCCAACGGCATGCTGGGAAGTCCCTTCCAACATGCTACGCTTCAGTGACACAGTATTACATGAATCTCAAGGCTTGATTATATATTTGATTTTCAACTCTGAATAGAGATTTATATCATATTTGTTAGCTTCCTAGTCAGTCATCTATCAGATATTGATTTGTTGCTAGCTTTGCATGATTGAGAATGAGAACAAGAACGAGGAAAAGCCCTTCTATTGCCGATCAGGGACGCAGCCCTCCTTGTCTGTCTGAGTCTAAGTAAGGGATCAGATTGCAGTAGACAGAGGCACTTTGTTCCTGCAGGTCCTCTGCACGGACGGAGCAACATTCCCACAGTGAGCCGTCCTGTGCCCTTACCTCCATTTTGTGCTTGGTTTAATCAGCCAGTGATTTTTGCGGTGGCTCCATTTGCTTCTACGTCCTGGCAGACACCCAACCCCTCTCTGCTGTTGTTATTTTAAACAAGTTATTTCTTAATGATTAATCAGACCCCCTGGTGATTGAATTGGTGTAGTAACTTGACCAAATAGACGCTAATTTAATAGCAAACAATCCATCATCTGAATAAATAACTTTAAACTTGGTCTAAGTGAATCTGTATCAATTGTTTCTCCATCAAAAGTCAAACAATTCAGAGCTATTGTTTGGTTAGTCTGAACAAGTCAAACAAGGACTCTACAAACAATGAACGTTTTGACTCGGTCAAATGCTTATTATATCATTAAAGTTAGGACCAAGTTGATTTAATGTGACTCCAAACACGTAATGTGACAGCAGTACCTGGACTGACCGGTCCCTCCGGTTGACTGGCACTTTGTGGAGGATCAGTCTTGCTTTTCTCCTGAGACTGAGAGGGTGGTGGTGGTGGTGGTATGATGGTCTCGACGGTCTTCCTGGGCCCAGCCTGCAGCATGGATCCATCCATAGTCTCCTCTGTGTGGGGCACGGTCCGATGAGGGCTGGGTAGTCCCACAGAGTGGGTCACAAACTTCCGGCTGCTATCAACTGCAGAAAACACAGAAAAATACATTCATAATTAATTCATAAAATGCTACTGTGGCAGTGGGATTGGTTTTGGGTGTGGGTGTGTGTGTGTGTTTGGGACACTGTGGTGCCGAAGCCTGAGTGGCAACTGGACACAGGTGTATCTATTTGCCACAGCTGCAGATGATGGACCAATCAAAGACTGCAGGGCTGACCTCTGGATACACGCTCTGCTGACTCAGACGCTCTGTTCCGGGTTTATTCTTTGTTAACACCGTGTATCTGTTTCTGTTGGACCTTTTCAGTTTAATAATAAAGTAAGCGTGCATCCTTGCCAAGAGAACAGGTCATTACATTTGTTAATGTGTTTCTTACAGTTAGGGCAGAAGTCTTCGTCTGAGCGGTCTGGGCAGTGTTGCTTCCCATCGCAGGCGTAGGTGATGTCAATACAGCAGCCGTCATCACAGCGGAACTGGTAGTTTGAGCAGTGACCGGTACACACTGTGGGCACACAGACACGAATTCACACTGTACCCTCCATCTTTTTCCCCTAGATATGAGTCTAAGTGAGTGTTTCACCTTCTGCATTGTGTTTTGGAGCCAGCACAGTGACAGAGACGTTGTCAGAGCTCTTGTGACCTGCAGTGTCTGTGACAGTTAACTGGAAGGTGTAGACCCCCTCCTGAAGAACACTGATCTTCAACAGGCCTGGATGGGTCGCCTACAACCCCAAAAGTAAAGTAAAGTAAATAACAATGGTTGGCGTTGTAATTCAAGCATCAGTTAGTTATTTTCAGTTTACTTTGTTCTAAAATCTATGGCACAATATGACACAACACTCTACATTAACAGTTTATGAAGGAACTTTGGCTTTTCAGGAAAAAGAATGATCACAGCACATATTAAGAACTCCACCTGTTTATTTACACAGCGTCAAACATCAAATATATGCTATCAATCATTTTCTTTCTGCATTTGATATACATTTCTACCGTTCATATACAATTTCACCTGAAGGTCAAATAATATTTTCCTTATTTCTGATAAGCTTTGAGAGCTTTTGCTTGAACAACTCTTGTCCTTGTAGGTTTGATCATGATAGAACTCTTATCTCTGGTGGTGGAGCAAGGCATTATGGGCCTCTGGCCACACGCACCACTGTTGACTTAACTAATGTAAAAAGTGCAAAGTGCAGTTTGACACCAGTGTCTAATTTACCTTCATGTTATACAATTCACTGGCTCAACCAAAATTCTTTTTTTCAAAATGTAAATATTTTTTAGTGCTTTTTGGATGACTTAGAAAGAAAGAAAAATACTTGAATAAACAATTTGTAGTATCAGAATGAACATCAACAGATCACAGGACACAAAAGGTTCTATGCAGCTAGATTGGGCAGACTAAATCTTTTATTTATCATTTTATATGATCAACTTCTTCTGTGTCCAAATTGACTCTTATTTTACCCTCTGAAGACGTTTCGCCTTCACAAATTGCGCGGCAATTATCTGAATAAAACTCACTGTCTGATGTGGCTTTACCTTCATACTGATGGCTGTGTCCCCCTTGATGAGGGCCCACTCATAGTGGCTGATCCCAAGGTCGTCCACGCTGTCCCTGCCATCCAGCACGGCCCAGTCTGTGGGCAGCTGGATCACCACATCCTGACCAGCGTCACTGCGGGGGGGCTCATCCACATCTGCAAAACAAAACATAAAATCCTGATAGCATGACATAGAAAACTATTTTCATTCATTTGGAATACAATTGGTACATTTGAATCTTTAGTTCATAATTCCACGCCATAACACAAAATACAAGGAGGACAACAGCAACCTGCTGCTGATGGAATTAGGTGAGGTTAGAACCTAGAGGTAAATCATCAACCTTCCTTATCGGTCCGATGAGTCAGACTCTACAGCAGTGGCTGCTGCACTGAGTATGGAAAGAGCGTCTATAAAATTCTTTACAGCATTCACTTCATTTCTCTTTTTCTGTCTTTCATGTCCTTCACTTTCCCCTGAGAGATCTGACAGAAAGCTACAGAATGAGACTTTCCACAATCAAATTCCCTGAAATGGACACACATCCATTCCATTCATACACAGCATATGTCATAATCAGTCATTCATACATTAGAATTTCTCATTTAAGTTACTTGAGCTTCATTATTTCCATTCTGAGACAGCTATCGCCCACGCTTCAGAGAGCAACATAGTGCCTTTACGTCCCCCTCAAGACTCACCACGACAATAAAAAACAGTAAATATTACTGTTGTCAAGTAAAACCTACGTCTATGTCAGTCCCATTAGCTGAGTGGAAAAATGGATGTCCTCATTTTTTTCACCAGCGTGAGATGTTCACTGAGAGATGTTCAATCCATGTGGTTCTAAATGTGGAGTGTTGTGTTATTTTCAGGGCCGGCCCCAGTGTTTTGGAGGCCCTGAACAGATGTTAAAATTGGGCTCCTTTAATGTAGAGCATTAAAGCTCTGCACTGAAGTCCATGAATGGGCTCATAAATAGAGATATATTTAAAGTATTATTTTGCAAATAGGTGTGACCTACATCGATGTGGATTGACCCGAGGCATACTGCTTGTATGATTTATGGTTCAAAAGTTATAGCATATTAAATGGTAATAGTGGTTATTACAGCGCCGCCATCAGGCCGAAAAAAATCTAAAGCAACGTCAAAACATCACACACACCACAAATGTACTGACGACACACCCGATCGCTGCCATCAAATGAAATAATTACGTGCGGTTCTTCTTCCTCACCTTGTGTGTCCTCCTCCTCCTCCTGCTCGTCCCCAGGCAGGCCGTCCCCGGGCCTCCTGGAGGAGACAGGGACGTGTCCCTGCGTGCTGTTGGCCGTCCGGCTGTAGGTGCTGAAGCCTTGCTGCGGGGAGAAGGAGCACACGTTTTTATTCCGGTACGTGCAGTTGAACAGGTAGCAGTTGAGAATGTCCCCGCTGTGTCTCAGCTCGTCCTGGACCACCGCCACGGTGCAGTGCGGCTCGGAGCAGCAGGCGTGCAGGCACTCCTTCCAGCTGTACACCGGCTCCGGGGCGGACAGGAAGGTGGCCCCTTGCTCGATGGAGGCCCTGGCCCGGATGATGCGCTCCCCGACGGCGCTAAAGGCTCCCACGCAGGCGTCGGTCACGTCTCCATCCCGGGTGTACGCCTGGTCCTGTTGGAGCTGCTTGCGGAACTCCTCCAGCAGCTCCTCCACCCCCGACAGTTTGGATTTGAGCTCGGATATCTGAGAGGAGCGAGAGTCGCTGAGCTGCGCCAACAGGAGAGAGAAGAGGACAGCAGCGAGCAGCCGGTGATGCTGCGCCTCAGCCATGTTGTTTATCACGCAGAGAAACGACAACATCTGACGGGCCCGCCTCTGCTGCTCCCCGCTGACATGAAACACACCTGCGAGCGCGGGAGGGAAAAACACCGACAGAAACACGGCGAAACACGCTCCTTACATCATCACGGCGAGGGCTCGGTCCGTGACGATGCTAAAATCCGCGCGTTGTCATGGTGAGGATGAGAGTGTGCGCGAGGGGTCGAAGATCTGGGAGGCCGCGCTGGAAGGATAAATGACGTCACGACAAGGAGGCTGGCGGAATACAGCACCTGTAGGTCTTTCCCTGTATCTCTGTCTGTCTGTCTCTCTCACGCAAAAAAAAAAACAAACGAACATTTTTTTCCTTATTATGTTGAAACTTCAAACTATCTTTAGAATTAAAGCTCATCATATTGGGAAAACAGGTTTTATATTGTCGGTCCTATCTTTTCGGAGAGGAGCTTTTCAGTAAAGGTCTTGTAAAATCGTTGCAGAATAATAAAGTTCAGCTTGATTGACATTATTCTAACTCTATGTAACTTAACTTTTCTAAGAGGGTCTAAAAATTAAATGGCGTTATTGTTATACGCCATTTATGTCACACCTCCAGAAATAAGTTCATATTGTCATGGAATGGCATCAATTTGTGAACCACTTCAAAAATAACATTTCTGTGCAAAAGTCCAGTGACTATTTATAACCGGTTCGTAAATAATTTTTGCAGAAACATCTACACCCAATCCATCAAAATAGTTACATGACTATAATTAACTAAAAAACAGGCAGGTCGTAGGAGTACATTTTCAAACCACTGATAGATCGGCATGATATATTTCAAACACCTCTCTTTCACAGACTCAACTTGAAAAGTTTTATTATTTAACAATAAGACACAAAACTCTTGAATCAGGTGAGATATGAAACAAAATGGACACATTATTTTTGATCATTTTCCCCCAACTTGTGAAACAACCTTAAAATAAAAACATTTCTTATGAACGCTGTTTGCAGTTCTGATTTTCATCACAACAAACATCAGAATGAATCATATCTACAAAACCCAGAAACACAGCATTATCAGTGTACAACAATAAAAACAACAAATGTTCTGATGTAATCTTCTGAATAATTCAACCACATCTCTCTCACCTATGATTTGTGACTCTAGAAAATAATACAATACCTTACAATCCACGCTCCACGGTGTTTATAGACATCACATCAATCCACGTGGAGGCTGTGGTTTTTCCAATTTAAAATTACATGACTGTCATTCACATATCTATGACATTATTTACATGCTTCTAAAAAACAAAAAAGGTTCATGACATAATAAAGGGAAATTTGAAACTAAAATGGAACATTGATGTATAAATAAATCTCAGTAGATATTAAAAAAAAGAGCATGCACTGACATCCTTCAAATTAGAATAAAAAAAATTAAATTCATTTAAATAAAGTAGTGATAAGAAACCAATATCAATAACATTAATACAGATGTAAGAAAATTCAATTTCATTTTGTCTCTCAGGCTTGCATTAGAAAATGGTCAGTTTCCAGGTTTGTAAACATCATGATTCTGTCATGAAGGGACTGTGGGGTTTTTGCTCATTCTCATTTTACACAGCTGTAACAAAAGGCTGTGGCCTGTCCACCAGGCAGAGCAAAATTAGTGGCACTTTCTTGTCAGTCCTTGCTTTCAGATGACCTCACTTCTAGAATTAATATCCAAAAATATTACAGGTTTGTGACAGGGCTTTGTGGTTGGAAACGTGTCAGACGCAGGTTCTTCCCCCGCTGGCCTTGTTCTGATGAATACTGAGGTAAAAGCAGAATACTGCGCTGATGGGACAGATGTCCTAGGTCGGTGACCAGGTTAAGGCCTCAGGTTGGCTTCTGTCTGTAGTCTGTGATAGCCTTCCATAGTTTACACAAGATCCCACCTCTGAGCAGAAAACACACACATAAATACTGGTAACAATATTCGATGTACTGTACTTCAAGTACACAATGTTGCAAAAATCCATTTATTGCTGCAATTTCTTTTATTTTTACTTTCAGGTGACTACGTGCTTATTACAGAAAGTCTTCAGTCATCCTCATCAAAAAGTCTATTTGCCTTTAACCAAATGACATGTCATGCGCTCTTATTTGTTCCTCGACAACAAACACATTAATGTGGTCCTTGTCGAAGTACCAATTGATAGCCTCCTAAAAGGATACGCATAACTTAAAGTTTCGTTTTAGAGAGTACAAAGATGGAAAGACACAAACTTGGATAGATACCTCAGTCTTAAACTCTTCAGGTCATCTCTTGTTATATCATGGAGGATGTCATTCAGTGTATACTCCTCATTCTGTATCTGGAAAAACAAAACGGACCAATAATGTCTATACTCTGTGACAAATGAGATCATTTTAGGTCCAAGTCTGACTGAACACAGGCCAGGTGCTGCATGGAAACACAACATGCTTCAAATATGGACTAGACATGCACATGAGGTACATTTATCATATTAAAAACTTAACACGACACAAACATTGTACATTAATCCTTTGTAGCAGTAGTACAGCAGACAACAAGGGATAAAATGATTCAACTGAACTGTGATATGTCAAAGATGAGCATATGTGATATGATTGGGTGCTTGAACTGTGTCGAGTTATCCCTTTAGAGGATCTGGCTTTGGTAAAAACCAGGACGTACCCTGTCTATAGAATCCTGGTCGACACCGTAAAGCCTCAGCCAGCTGGTCAGCTCTGGATCCTCACCTCTCTCTGCAGGCTGACTCTGCTGTCCCTCTGAGCCACCTGACGACGATGATGCCGATTTGTCTGCAGGATAAGTTATTTAATGAGATGAGCTGAGGAGTCGATTGGAATCTATTGATCAGGACAGTACATGGTGTACTGTCAGCATGAAAAGATAACGCACAGACCTTCGGGCTCGGAGCGTAGCCTCAGTAGTCTGATCTGCTGCTCTCTCTCCTCCAACACTTGCTGAAGAATCGCCTGATACTCTCTCTCCTTCTCCAGCAGCTGCTCCAGCAGCCTGTAGACAAACACAACGTTAAAAACATCTTTATTTCATGGAACCAAAATGATATAAAAAGAAAAATAACAGTTCAAAAACAATTGAAATTAAAATGAAATGTTCTTGGGTGATTTGTGACGACATTTGGGTACCTGTTTGTCTCCAGCTTCATCCTGCCGAGCTCCATGCTGATTGACCGCTGTGCATTATGGGACTCGTGTGAGACGGTGGAGCTGAGTGTGCTGATGCCTGAAGTGGCCACTGTGTCATCTGGGGGTGCCTGGCCCTGGTGAGTGGAGTTTCTTTGTGGCTCAGCGTCATCATCGACGTCGTCCTGGTCGGCTGCGTCACTTTCAGAGGCCAGGCTGAAGTGAGGCCTCAACTCTGAAAACAAACATACCTCACACATCACTTTTCTGACTTAACTAAATATCTGAGCCCTAAATATCCCATATCTAGGGTTGGGTATCAGTAAAAAAAATCATCAGTATCAACCAATAACTTTCCTTTATAAGTTAATCAAAGTCTCTGAACCTTTTTATGTTGACACCTCTTTCACCCGGTCAGCATTCTTCTATTTAATGCTTTACGACTTCTAAGGTTACTTATATGTAATATCTTTTGTCTTTTATCTTTACTTCAATGATCATGAAAAGAGAAGATAAAACGTGCTGCCTTGAGGGACCACTGAGGATTTTCCTGTGCTCTGCTGGTGACACAGCCTAAGAGATGGTGGATGCTGTTACCTGGCACCAAGATTGTGATGGCCGTCTGCACAGCTTTACGAATGATGTTATCCAGGGCAAACATCCAGTGGGGCTTGATGTTGTGGTTTCGCAACACTTTGTTTACCTGGCGATGTGAGGACAGGATGTATGTCAGAAACAGCAACAGAGAAAAAAGGAGGCAGCTTTGAGGTTACCTAACTCTCCCGTGTCTCTTCAGTGTACGCATTTATTTTCAGATTCATGACAATGCTTGTGCAAGAATTACTCTAACCTGCAGAAGTTTATTTGAAATTCCAATCGATGAGAAATGCTGACGGACACTAATGACCAACAGATGGCGCCACAGCTTCACTTTCTTCAAATGTTATGCA
>OMNV01015978.1:0-29777 GCA_900303265.1 Brotula barbata | reverse complement strand
AAAAAAAATCAGGATTTTCCAAACCATAAAAATCTGGGTTAAAAATAGTCTCAGGTATTCTGAGCTGACCCACTTTGGGTTTCCCGTGGACCGGGCTTGTATTTCACTCTCCGTTTCATCTCCTTGACCTGATCTGACCCGGCTTGCGTCTACAGTGACGAGTTTGTCGAGTTCCAGGTATTCGCTGAGTGACAAACACAAGACAAATGTCAGCTGAGTTTCAAGTTTGAATTCCAGCTGTGACAGAGCCCCGATGAATTTATGACTCCTCTCACTTCACCCAGGTCATGAAAATAATGAATATTCAGCAAATTCCATCTCATTTAATGATTTATACATATTTGTCAGAGTCGGACGGAGGTCGTTCCGTTTGACTTCCATGGTAATCTGTGCAGGATTTGCTTCTGAGTCCAGAATATCTTAACGTCCTTAATCATTGTTGTTCAGATATTTGTTCTCCGTGTCACAAGATAAAAAAGAGAAGGACGGCGTTGTTCAGGGAACATGTGACCCAGATATAAGGCTTAGATTTGATATGAGCTGTGCAGGTGCGTACTTCTCTGACCTTTTGTGTTTCCGGTGCTCATTCAGGGATAACGTTAGTTTAGTTTTAAATTGGTTCATTTTTACAGTTAGTACTTTACAACAGCATATCAGGGTCACAAACGGTAAAAAAATAAATAAATTAGGGAACACTAAACTCTTTGAGAGCATAAAGTTGCAAATTTGCACAAAAGATAACAGTAACATTGTGCCTCAGCTGCTTCTTCATCTGCTGAGATTTCAGCTGCAACATTTTCATCGTCAAACTTGCCGTGTTTATTTACAATGAGAAAAATGACAACATTTTCAAGAAAGGAAGATTTTCCAGTGCCTCTCGGTCAGGGATGACTCATCTCTGACACACTCACACACATCGAAGTAGACCCTGAATGTGTGTTTGTTTGCCTGTGTGTTTCTTAGAACAGCCATCCTTTGGCAGCTGGTCCTGGATCCAAATCAGATTCCATCGGGTCACCACATGACGTGAAATTAGATTTGACCGCAAGTCTGTGGTCGGCACCCGTATCTGAGTTTATTAGACGGCGTGGACAGCGGGGAATGTTCCTAGGCCTCCTCCCTGCGCAGAGGTTTTCATCATTTGAACAATTTCTGCAGATTCCACCCCGTTGTGAATCCAAACGTATGAATGGCATCTGGCTGCAGACATCAACCTTTAAATATTGAACAACAGCTCCTTGGCTAACAGAGTAACGGCATATGGAAGTACTTGGTGTGTATCCGATAAGGAACATAATATAAGGAACCGTGCACCGTAGAAAACACCACATCAGGCGTTATGCACGTTCTGAGTAAGTGTTTACTGAAAGATTCTCAGAAGAGAGGAAATGATTCATAATAAGGAGAAAGATGGAAAGATGAAGTTTGTCATGTGACGTGGAGTCGATGGTATTCATTCCTAGGCTCGCTCGCTCTCACTCACTCGCTCACTCTCTCTCTTTGTCACTCCTCCGTTGTCTGGAGAAAGGGAAGGAGGGAGCATCTCCAGGGCTTTGGGAATGAACTCAGACACATAGACATACACACACACACTTAGTTAATGTAATACAGAGCTGTGTGTGCGTCCTGCTGGCCTGACACAGACTCCTCACTGTCATCCTCCCAATAGAATATAATAGAATGCTGCTGCACCGCTTATATAATCTGACAGCGTGTTGACAGTGAACTATGCATGTTTGTTTGCAATGTTTGATTCTTTGGTAAAAACAATTTTGTGAGGCCATTAAATTTGAAATGTTGATCCTGTTTTTTATGGGTCATTATAAAAACAGTATGGTTTGGATTGTGAACAACATGTAAACACGTTTGGAATGAACTTGTGGGGGTGAGGGGCAGCGATGAGGTCACATCCAGTAGAAATGGACCAGAAATGATCTGGAATAAAGATGTCTGAAAAATGAATGCCTGTAGAGAAAGAGAGAGAGAGAGCTCGTCCTCCCCCGACAGCTCAGCGGGTCACCCATACATTTAACGTCACAGTAGCTGCTGCGTGAGTCCGGATGGATCCACATTGTGCTGCAGATCAGTGCGTAAAAGGCAGAGGGCCAGCAGCTGGAGCCGATGGTTGAACGTGTACAAACGGTTTACAGGCTGCAGGGCCTCCATAACCAGTTTACCTCCAGAGGACAGGCCACATGTGAGTAAGTCCGTTCAGATCAGTGTGTGGAGTTTCAAACCCGTACTGGCAGTTTTCTCCCCCGTGTCGTGTGTGTTAAATAGTTTTTTTCAGGTGATGACAGGCCTCTGCTGAAAAGTGATCAGTGAACTCGCGCGAACCTGTGTTTTTGTTCCTGTGCTGTTAAACTTTACGTACAGTTTAATCGAATCAGATTAGGATTGAGACAAACAGAGACAAATATTGGACTGATCAAAATCTGTATCACTCTGACTCTGCTTTGTCATTCTCTTATTAAACTCATAAAGGGATCAGTTAAGACAACAGGTCTGTCGCATTACGTGAAATCAGATTGAAGATGAGATTAAATTGTATAATTAGTCAAACGTCAGGTCGTTTGAACACTGTTTTCAGCCACCCTACAGCAGAAATGACATTAATGTGGTAGGAATAAATATCAGACATAACCGTGAGATCATCTGGTTGTTGTTTATTAGATTTGGATGCATGTCTGAACAAAGACTAGGAAGGATTCACTGGATTCCCACCCAGGCCACAGACTTCAAAACCTGTCAATGACCATAAATGATCCTGATATTCAGGCGATACATAGGAGAGCGTTTCTAATGTTTGAGTAAATGTTTGGTATTAACCCTTTTTGGTCACCTCCACTATCTATCTATCTATCTATCTATCTATCTATCTATCTATCTATCTATCTATCTATCTATCTTCTATCTATCTATCACATCCATCCATCCATTGTTGGATGATTGATGTGTTAGGGAAAGGAATCTCTGTAAACCTTTGGAGAGGAAAAATATGCTTTTTATTTTTAAGTAGAATTTATGTAATATTTGACATTTTCTATGGTTTAGTTTGGTTTGGGTTGTTGACAAATAGCGCCGTTTTGAGGATGGGACACAATGAGCCCCTTTTTCCAGAAATGAAACCAACCTGGGAAGAATGAAGTCTATCTTCTGGATTTCGTGAAAACTTGAAGATGAGGTTTAGCTCTGTGGTTGGTGTGTGTATTTAAAAAAAAATATGAGAGAAAGTGCTGTTTCAGAGATATATAGATGATATAGTTATATATATGCAGTCCATTTACCATTTATCATTTCAAAGACCCGACTCAGGGAAAGAAACACTGATGTGTTGCATGCTAAATGAGTTTCGCTGGTTTTCACGGAGGACTTTTGACGACAAGTAAATTTAGGTGGTCTGGGAGTGGATTTGGATGAAATTACAGAGATTACATCTCCCTGAGGAAAGATCCTGGCTGGATTACTGCACAACCGAATGGAAATCCTACTTCTGTTGATTGTAGCGTTTTCAGGAAATGATTAACAATCATCAACAAAATGTAAAACAAGTGGTTAAAAAAAAGAACGTTTACATCGCAGGAGCTATGTGGCGAGGTCAACAACAACTTAAAGGGGCAGTCCGTAATAACAAGGCCATTAAATCTGTTTTAGGAGGCAATTTGGAAGTTAACACACATTTTAACAGCCTCAAGTGGAGGACTGTAAGGTGTGCCTGGTCTCGGCGTAAGCAGCAGTTTGTGAGATTGTCGAGTGGCTGGAATTAGGAAAGCTGCTGAGTCTCTTAATGACAAGAGAGGTGGAAGTATTCTCCGAAAAAAGGGCTGGTTTGGGACAATTACATGCTGTAGTTACAAGTGAAACACTTAAATCGGGGTTTTGTGGGGGGTCCCTGAAGTAAGCATTAACGGCGCTCCACCTTGAGGACTCTCTATTTCAAACAGACTCACACCCTTGCATCAGTGCTGCTGGCATTATCAGCTGGGCTCAGATATTAGAGGCCAGGCGAGGTCGGCCAGTCGAGTTCACGTCAGGGACTGACTGTGGGAGTGACTTAGGTCCTCAGTGTGAGTTCATTCATACGCACAATCGCTCTACTTGAAATCCTACGGTGACGTGGTGTGACTAGTTTTGAATGTTGTGAAAAAATTGGGCAAATCGTTTGTGCTCGTGTAGCGACAGATTTGTTCCGAGCTAGTTTGAGCGGTTTCAGGGCTCATGTTGTTTTTGTGACTTTCAAGACTGCTGACATCAACACAACTGGACCTGTGTGTCCCATTTAAGACCCTCAGAATGCACCTATTAGTCCTCACCATCCCTGGGGTCAATGTGGTTTGAAGTGATAAAAAAGAAGGGGCGGGAACTGATGATGGGCGCTCGTATGGATGTGCAGTGTACCAACGCTTCTGCTTTTTCCCATCGCTAAAGAGTACGAGGACACTCCCACGAACCCATCTCCTTTTGCTGTACATGTCATCTCATCGTTCTTTTACACGCCGGGCGTCCTTCAAAACGAGTAAAGAAAACATCCTTGGAACTGAGCCACCTTCGAATCCCCATCTTGTTGTTGAATAATCTCACTTCCAATCCCCTTCTCGTTGTAATGAGCTGTCCAATAAGTTACTGATTGACCGACCTACTTGTTTGTTGCCTGACTCGCTGAACTTGTTCGCTCCGCTGTACTCTTGCTGTGAAAACAATCAAGTTTTACAACATCAACACGAGACGGACAACGCCCCCAGTATCCACAGATCGTTATCACAATAAAACGCCATAAATCGGAGGGTTTATCGGTACAAGAGTAACTACGGAGAGATTAACTGGCAATCCTTATAAAACCACAGATGAACGCAGAGTCAGAGATCAATGTGCAAAGGGAGGAAGTAATCACAGTTACTTGTAAACCGCATTTTGACGGTTTGTTTGCACAATTACTTCAGACGTGATGAGCAGAATGCGACAAAGCGTCCACGGGATTAAATAGAGGTCGAATAAAACACGAGCATAATAGATTATCAGCGGTCTGATAATCTAGATTGATCCGGACTCACTTTAAAAACTCTCCTGTCGAATAAAACAATTCATATCGATCGCTATTGTTTATCGGAATTGGTGGAGGTATGAGCTCTTCCCAGTGCCCTCTCTGTATCTTCTCAGTCTTATTGGACTCCTCTCGTTGTCTTTCGGTCCCCAGTCACCAACAAGCATCATTTCGTCGATGGCGCCCTCTTCTACCAGTTCAGGATGAACTTCCGGCGGCGGCGGCGTCTGATGGAGCTCCTTAGTGAACGCGGCCGCAACATCCCCGAGAGTCACGACAGCCCCTTCTGTCTGCGCAAACAAAACTCGGACGGGAGCAACAACAGCTTCCTCTCAGGTACACACACACACACACACACACACTTTTTAAAGCAGTTTTTTTTGTTTCTTGTTCTCATATTATTGACGTAAGTTTCCTTGTACCATTTTCTTTTTTTTTCTTCTCCCTTATCTTAAGTTCACGCACGCACGCACACACACTCGCACACAAACATGATGATAACTGGTGACCTTCGTGTGCGATCCAACAGTTCTGCATTCGAGTTATTCGTGTTGCTAGGCAGTTTTACAGGGCACAAAACGTTGTTGACACCACTTAGGTCAGTGTGTGACGCTCTTTGGCAATCAGTGGTATCACACGAATTGTTATGTCACTTTGACCTGACATGGACTAGGCGTGTGTGTGTGTGTGTGTGTGTGTGTACTGGGAGGGATGTTTGAGGATTTTTTTAGATTTGTTTTCCTTTCCAAATATAATAATTAATTCAACCACCACTCCTCACAAGTGTGTTGACATTAAAGCAGAACAAACCGGTCCAGTGAACATTCTCCACAGTGAGAGAGTGCAAGCAGGGATTCGAACCTTCTCGGCAGCTTTTGCGGCCGTTGCACCTGCACCAAACCTTGACGCCGTGGTGGATGGATTTATTGGTGTGGCTTTGTTCTAAAGCGTGGGATTTTTGAAATATACATCTGGATGTAGTGAGTTGCCTTCCCTACGACCGTCTTTGGATAAACGATGGTTCCCCTGATGCACATGAACGCACTGGAAAATTGGCAGAGCTTCTCTTGGTGAGTGTGCGCAGAATGGCTGTACGTAAAAGTGAGCGTCCGCCATTTTTCCAGCGCTTGTCTGGCTCCGGATCATGAAGGCAGCATGGCACCCCCACCTGGCCACGTTCCCCTGATCTTCCCAGGGAAGAGCAGGGGAAGAAATCATTCCCGTAGCGTATTCTGGGTCAGGCCGTGGTTTGATGTGCCTGGAATTCCTCTCTTGGGAGGCGTTCATCCTGATTGGACTCCCGATCCACATCAGCTGACTCCTTTCAATACAAAGGAGCTCCAGTTTGACTCCTTACCCAGATCTGGCAACCATAGCTCAGACTTGGAATGCAAACTGACCACTAAAAAAAAAAATCCCAATTCTGACATATGTGTGAGAAATGTCTTGACTGTCTCTCCCTCGGGGTCCCTCTGTGTCTCTGTCTTCCTCGGTCTGTCTCTCTCTGTCCCAGTGAGTCCCACTAAAGAGATAAAGATGGTGGTAGGAGGGCGGCGCAGCAGCATGAGCAGCAGTTGTGGCAGCAGCGGTTATTACAGCAGCAGTCCAACACTCAGCAGCAGTCCACCCGTCCTCTGCAACCCCAAGTCTGGTAAGCGCACACACACACACACACACACACACACACACACACAAAAAGGACAGCAATCTGGCTGTTGTCATCATATGGAAAAAATATTGGAATTTAAATCATCAGAGGAGAAAAAAACATAGGTTCATCACATCAAATTCAGCCTTTTTAAATTGTGAATGGAGATTTGGATGGAGTAATTACAGCTCTGATCTGAGTGTGTGTGTGTGTGTGTTTCCTACGGTGAGAGGTTTCCCTTGATGTTTAATCCAAGCACGGTCCTTCACAAGGGTCTCTTTGTGTGACTGTCCTTCCCTCAACATAAACTTTCACACACACACACTACACAATGGGCAGTAACAGGAAGTCAGGGATACACACACACACACTCTCTCTCACAGACACTTGTGGCGTTGTTTCCCCCCTGCTGCACATTATCCTTGTTAATCGTGCACATCACATGATAGGAAGGTAAGTACGTAGATGAAAGGAAAGACCATAAATACAGCGGAAGACTTGGCTAGGATTGGCTTCTATGTGGTAAAAATACAGATTATAAATATTAAAATAAGATTAAGAAGTCTGTGAAGATTAATGGAAATTAATAGAAGTCATCCTTCATCTGATCAACTCGGGATTTTTATAGAGATTATGGAAAGTACAGATCAAGAGGATAAACTCTCTCTCGCTCTCATCAGATTTGTCTTGCTACAAGCCCACTGTAATGAACACACACGCACGCACACACACTCACACACACACACACACACACACCCAGATCAAAGCCATGACTCTCCTCTGAGTTTATTTGAGAGTAGATTGTTTTATTTCTCTCATATGTATATACTGTACATATAAAACATAATACGAAATAAATTACAAATAAAACAAATAATTTACATACATTAAATATATTATATTTTTACATTTTTATGTGATATAATGATCGTTCTGTCATTGAGGCATTTTTTCATCAGTCATCGCCGTCTGTCAGTTTAGTTAAAGACTCATACATAGAGCAAAAATAAAAATAAAATGTTTGTTTTGGAGACACAGCTCACCAGTTCAAACCAGTTTAGAGTCTGTTGAAGTGAGTAATGGTGAGGGGGAAGATGGAAGCCCGAGTAGGGGAGCTATAGTGTTTCAGGATGCCTCCAGGTCCTGTTAGTCTTTGACCAACATTCGTGGCTTCTACATACACTCACTCTCTCTCTCTCTCTCACACACACACACAGACATACACTCATACATTTAACCAACTTTTGCAGATTTGTATGCGTCTGTTGGGTTGTGGTGTGTGTGGACAAGTCTGATTATGACCCGGGAACAAGTCAAGTAAAGGGTGTGTGTGTGCACGCATGTGTGTGAGGTTAAGATTAAGGAAATGTGTCATTATAGTGTTTGCCTGAGGGACTTTTTGTTTTTGTTTTTTTGACAGTCCTGAAGAGGCAAGTGAGTCCAGAGGAGCTTCAGACACCGGGAGGACCATTTATAAAGAAGACCTTCACTGTAGGACACACAAGCACACACACACACACAATTTAACACTCAGGTTACTTTAACAAACAAGGAGAGAGTACACAGTCAGTTTTAGACATTTAGGAGCAGCTTTTTTCCCTTGTCCATCAACATTAATCATCCATTAAGTAATAAGACAAGTCTACTCATTGGTGCTGTAATTCTTAATACATGACTATTCACCGTTTTACGGAAGTCCTGAAAGGCTAGCAAAAAAAAGCTTTTCAGAATCGCTTTTTTTTTTTTTTAGCGTTTATTGTTGAAGTACCCATTTTGGCCACAGGTTGGCCGCTGAAAACTTTTTTGTAGGTTCGTTACAAATGATAGGCAGGCAAAAAACGTTTTTCAGATGCGCTCACTTTGGTAGTGTGGTAGTGTGGTAATGGTATTTACGATGCAGCTTGATTCTGCACTCTTCACATTCCATCAGCCTTTACCCGACTGTTTACCGTTACTATGGCAACAAGTGACTACGGGCGTCAGCGCACATTAGCTATCTTAGACGAATCCAAACAACAATGACACACGATGTTGCAATTCGGACAATTTAAACAAAATAAACAACAACGAGTTCATGCAAGTCTAACTAATGTGTTGTCACAAGTTAGATTGCCAAAACGAGGAAAATAATTGCTTAAATCCTCGAGGAGCTCCGTTAGCATTAGCGACAGTTACGTCCTCAAAGAATGCAGTTAGCCAACGTCATAGTTTTCTAAAACGGTAACTAAGATGTGCATCACAGGGGGATTTAATAATGGCTATATGCAATAGCGGCTAAAAAAACTAAAATTCCTGCTTCTACGGTGCACCACAAGAACAGTGTGATTTAACCTCACTTGCTAGCGGCCTGATGGCTGACGTCAGCATAGCTAACGGGAGCGGTAGATTAGCACCCGTTGAAATATTATGTTCTTGTTCTTTTTCAATAAAGTTTGGAGAAAAAAAAGCTACCGCTTGAAATAGATTCCTAGCCAAAAGAAAGACAGGAATCATGCTAAAATCACGCAATGTGTAGTGGTACCCCCTTGTGGCTAAAATCGGTACTACAGCAAGAAACACACAAAAAAAAAATGCGTGTATCTGAAAAACTTTTTTTTGCTTGCCTCTCAGGGGTAACAAACCTACAAAAAAGTTTTCAGCGGCCAACCTGTGGCCAAAATGTTTACTTTAACATGAAACATTTGAAAAAAAATGAGCGGATCTGAAAACCTTTTTTTTTTTTTTGCTTGCCTCTCAGGGCTTCCGTACCATTTTTACCAGATTGATATTTTGTTTGGTCAGCAGATATGCTATCAAATCGGCATATAATATTTAATTCATCTATATTATTTATCGAGTATTTTTTACTTCATTGTTCATTTTATTCAGCGGTCACCAAAAATCTGTAAACCTGTTCCATAAATCTGTGAGGGGCGTTGTTGCCATAGGAACGCTTGATGTTATTTCTCTCGCAGATTGTAGGCGATGCCGTGGGTTGGGGCTTTGTGGTGCGCGGTAACAAACCGTGTCACATCCAGGCCGTGGACCCGGGTGGACCTGCTGCTGCTGCCGGCGTGAAGGTACGTAGGGAGAGGCGTGCTCGGGGATTCCCACAGCTCGTAGTGGACTTGGAGCACTTCTGGCTTCGAAGGTGTGGAGATGGGCGGGCTTTGTAAGGGAGGAAGATGGAAGAGATTAGGCAGATTAGGTGAGATAAAGTGTTATGGTGTAAGATCAACAATTAACAGACGCTCAGAATTCATGCCAGGGAGAGTCTATCTTCTGAGTTTGGCTTTCGGCGCCACCACCTGTTCATGATGGTTGTTTGGGTACCTTGATGCCTTTGTGTGACCTTTTTTCACACGTCACTAAAACTTGAGTTGATTCTCTCAGGAATGAAGGGCTTTCACTTTAAGAGTGGCGTGTGCGCATTTCTACCAAGTGACACCAATAATTGGTGGGCTTGAATGACAAAAAATGTGCCGTGGTGTGTTCCTCACATACCAAGTGAAGAGTGTGTCGCACAGCCACGGTGAGTGAGACAACAGGGCAGAGGCAGACGGGAGCTGTGAGTTTGTTTTGGGAGGAATGAAGTGAAACAGCAGGAAGAGGGTGATATAGGCCCTGCTGCCACAGCTGCCATGGGAGGCATGTACCCACCATGGCAGCAAAGAATCCTGGGAATGTACAGACCTTAACCACAACACCAGGAGGAGGGGGGCAGGTCTAGACGGCTGAATGAACGGGAGTAGCAAAAGTGAGCAGCGGCAGCCAGAGGGAGGAGGAGAGAAAGAGGGAGACATAGTACTTGGAATGTGATAATGTTAGGAGTGAACGTGTGGGCCGGAGAGATTATTTTCAAAGACTAAAAGCAAATGTTTGCTGCTTGAAATGAAGAAATACAGGGTCAGTCAGGGTGCTTAAGCCTGCAGAGCATCCAAAGGAGGTGGCCTCACGCCTCACTTGGCATGGAGCATGTGTTTAATATAAAAAAAAAAAAAAAAAAAGAGAGAGAAATTTGCCACTCTGAACTGAAGGAAAAGGGGAAGAAACGTACAAAATGTGTCCCATCATACACCAACTGTACGGATTGTGCAATCTGGGCCATGAAAAGTTCTCTCGCTCCTATGACAGTTAAGTCTCATTATTTTGGTTATTATTTTTGATAATGATATATCGACTCGGTGGAGCAGTGGTTAGCCCTGTTGCCTCACAGCGAAGTTCCTGGGTTTCGAACTCAGTGCTGAGTTTCCAGAGTTTTCTTGTCATCCCCATCCTAGTACACACAATGCAACAACTTTGAGATAAATAAACAACGACAGATAAATGGCCCTGATAGAAGTAGGAAAGAGACACTCTCACATCCTTGGCAGAGGTGTACGCTGTAATTACTGCTCTTCATTCAGGGGGGATTGTGTAATCCTTCAGCTAGTGTGAAAGACGGCACAGCAGAAAGGAGGCAGAGAGGAAGGAGGTCGGCTGACTTAAGTGTGAGGCGGAAACAGTTGATAGAAACTGTCTCACTTCTGTTTTTGTTACTGTCAACTGTCACATTTTATCACCATAATCTTTTCTTTACTGTATGTTTTTCACCCAGTAACCCTACAAAACCTCACTCTGAGTTTCCACAACACGCTCCTCTGGCAACGGGAGTCAAACCAGCCGACTGGGTTTGCGCCCAGCGTAGATGAAATCTCTCCCGCACGGCAGGGCGTGTGACAGCTTGCATTTCATTTGTGTGTTTTTTCTTTTTTTTTTATCGTTTATCTTTCTGTAGTTCCTAGAGGGTTAGATTCATGTCTCCACAGCCGACTCGTTTTATTGCTGTGTAATTAAGCAGAGGGAATACTGTGAAGAAGATCCTGACACTGAGCTTTCCGGCAGGAGGCCAGAGGAGAAATATACGCCTATTAGACTCAAAAGGGCACACACACTCCCGAACACTTTGTCTGTGTGTGTATCTTTGTCCATCCCTCACAAACACACAGCTCAGTGCTCGGCTTGACCATAATGGATCGAAGCACTTATGCAACTGTCACATGCATCACGGTTAGAGCCTCTTCTAATGCACTTATATAAGACTATATAGGTAGAGAGGGGAGTCTGTGTGTGTGTGTGTGTGATTTGTTTGTGAACACCCGTTTGTCCACAATGTTCTTTGCCGCATGTTTGCACGTGCACGTTGCGTGCTGAACAACTCGCGGTCATAGCAGTGGTTCCCAAACTACGGTGCGTGTACCACCTGCGGTGCTTGGTGCAACGGCAGGCAATTTCTTTGCCACTTGAAATCTATGGAAATTCTTTTATTCTAGCAAGTCATTTGCAAATAAAATGGCTTAGATTATGATTTATTTTAACCGAAATTCATATTTTTTATGTCTTTTTTCATTATTTTAATAATGATTTAGATTTTGTGTGTACCCAGTATAGCAGACACACAAACATGAGACATTCTGTGCCTGTGTGGCTCCTCGTATATTTTTGTCTTTCTTTGTCCTTTCTCTGATTTGTCGTGGATTCGCCTTGACTTCCTTCATTTTTGTTGATTTTGGTAATTCTTCATAAGAAGTTATACATAAACTGGATTGATGGAGTCTCCTGGGGTCTACACCGGTGGCGGGTGATCTATTTTCAATCCCTCTTGTCGTCCTTGGTGCTTCTTGTGCTGAAACAGCTTCTCTGATAAATTCCAGTTAGTGTGAACAAGTAGGGTCGCACGAAATCAATGCATGGAAATGAGTTGGACCAAGAAGCTTTATTTACACTGAAAGTAGCACGAGGAGCACTCTAAATCAGGGGTTCTCAACCTTGGGTAACATTCCCAGATAAATGAGGGCGTGAGAGAGAGAGAGAGAAAAAATAAAAATACAAGGCTAATTCAAATCTAAACTGTCAATAAAATCAGGCATTTTGATTTGATCTTTTTTTTGTATTGATGTGAATTCTTGAGCACATTTAGATGGTTAAAAACTGACTAGTTTTGTAAATATTAAATAAATGAATGAATGAGAATGACAGCTGTGTATTATGTTAGAAAACTGGGTTAATTAGAGCCACGGGGGGCTTGCGAGGAAGTGAGTCACTCACACAAAATCCAACATTGTCAGAAGAGAAGACGTTTGAGAGGTGTTTTTATCGTGGGATTTTTAAAAATCACTGTTGTCGTGTTTTCCTGTTATCTCTGCTCACTTGGTACCAGCTGTCCTTTTCATTCATATATTTATCAACAACGAGCTGTAAATGTCACAGTTTGGTCATCGCTCCGTGGCAGTTAGTGTCCGTCCTGAAAGTGCAGTCAGCATAGAAATTGATAAACTTTTGTACGTGCAGAAATAGCAGTAATTGCAATATGTGTTGCAGTAATTGTGCTCTGATTAAACACTGATAAATGCGCTGATAATTGTTTACATTTTAAAACAGTTCAGAATCAATTTAAGGCCTTTTTTAAGTCTTCTTACATTCTTACAATTTAGCGTACAACATAGAAATGTAATTAAAACAATCTCATAATTAAGTAATGAGGAGAAGTGACTTTTTTCATCCCTATGCTTAAGTTATGATATTTTAAATTTAGCGTCATTATCTTTAATTCATGTCACTCAGATACCCCCAGAGTGCGTCCTGATACATTTGGTTGGTTGATACATGTTCGTTGGTGAAGACGGGTCTGTTGGTGGTTACAGTTACAGTGCAGTTATCATTCAGACGTGTATACAATAATCATAGTATATCCTGAATTAGGGTTTATCTTTTTATAATGCCGGTGACAGTACATAGCAGAAAGAAAATGGAAGGTTGGTGTCGATAACGCCGCACCGCTGAATCAGTCTCGGGTCCCTACAGTGTGGAGTTGTTGTTGTTTCTGTTCCTTTCTGTCCTCTCTCTGTGTGAAAATCATTTTTAACCCACCGAGTGCTGGAAGGCTTTTGGTCCATCTGGACCCCAGCCAAGACTAACAAACCCACAGCTTGAAAGGAGAGAGAGGGAGGGAAGGGCGATGGGGGGTGGGGGTGTGCGAGCAGGAGGTAGAAACCAACAGAGTGTTTTCTAAAGGAGTGTAATGTCGGTCATAGAGGTTGAGATGTGATAACAGGAAGACTCTGATCTGTCTGCAGCACGGATTGAAATCTGACATTTCTGTCTCTCCACCCTTCCCTGTATCACTCTTAATCTTAATCTTAATCTTAATCTCACTTTCCTTTACTCCCTTTGCCACTTTTCTCCTCTGCCTTCCTAAACATTTAAGAGCACAGGCTTTTATTTTGAAAATAATCGTAAATCACAGCTAATTAATGACAGATTCCCAGTTTTCTTGGTGAAAAAGGAATCGTCCCAAAGGTTTACGACGTGTCTTTAAAACTCCAGGATCCTGCAAAAGTATTTTCCATCATCAGCATCTGATTTATCTGCAGCGTTGGAACGGTTTATGAGAAGCTCTGCTGTTGCTTTGTGTCTTGGCATGCATCATACTTCGGACCAAATCACGTTTCTTGCCTCTGCTGGAAGAAAAGCTTTGTGTGAATGAGTGTGTGTGTGAGTGTGTGTGCGCCCGTAATAGCTGGCGAACCAAACCAAACCAAACCACAGCCGCAGGAGTTGCAGTGTCATGTTGCAAGAATTATATTTTATCAGAGCTGCTGAGTTGGAACAGTGATTGAATGAGGAGAAGGCAGGAACAGATCTAGCGTGACGTGTGTGTGTGTGGATGTACTTGTAAGTGTGTGTGTGTGTGTGTGTGTGTGATTATAGCCTGGCTGCTCTTGAAACCTCTTATTTCTCATTTTCTGCAGCTCTTGTCCAAACCGTGACGGCCTCTCCTCTCTGTCCCTCTGTGTCCAGGTCTGTCAGTTTGTGGTGTCTGTAAACGGGCTGAACGTCCTCACGCAAGACTACCGGACCGTCAGCAACCTGATCCTGACCGGGCCCAGGACCATCGTCATGGAAGTGATGGAAGAGGCCTGATTTTGAGGAGAAGGCCGTGTGGTATGGACACAGCTCAGAGATTAGTAGGAGTGTGGGTGAAAGTACTCGACTTTAAAGCCACAACGATGGGAAAACATCAAGTCATGGAGTGGACTGATGTACGTGTTGCTCTCTTTCTGTTCCAATGTCTTTTCGGGACGGAGAAAAGTCTTTGCGTTTAGCGACACAGACGCAAAATAGAGCGAATGGGATAGAAGGACGTTGTCAGCTTTTAAAATAAATCCACAATCTGAAATGTGACAGCCTGGACTTTGGTTTGGACCTGAAACTGCAGCTGATGGGCTCAAACACACGATCAGAGACAAAACGTATCATTAGAACCAGGGGATGAGCAAAACTGAGGAAGATTCATCACGTTGAGGCCTTCAGTGGCCTCCCCCCCAACATCATACACTCAAAACGGCCCTGCACTGCCCTCTGCTGGGGAGAAGAGGAAAACACAAAGAGACAGAGAGAGAACAACTTTAAAGTACATAGAAAAGTGTATATAAATCCAGGAAAAATCGGTCATTACAATAAGTGTAGTAAGAATTTGTTATTGTTGGTAGTGGAAAAGCAGCGACAGATTGATATTAACAGGTACAAGGTGTATCCATGAAAGATGTATACAGTCAAACCAAACGGAACACTGCTTTAGTTATACTGTAACAAAGACGAAACCTCATCACCGCTCAAACCAGGGTCTCCACAAAACACGTTCAGTATTAACAACATGTTAGTGCCAATGAATCATTGTTTTAAAATGATGTCTTTCATGAGAACATAAGGATTTAACCTCTTATTCTATAGATATTTACATTTTAAGCCTTCTTAGTTTATGTACTCAAGAAGTGTTGAGATTAGGCATAAAGCTGATTTTATCATAATAATTGAAGTGAAACCAAACTAGGCAGAGTTGTGTAGATAAACGCCAAAAAAACCTTAAAAGTATAAAGAGTTAGATGTAGCGTATACATCCACACATTCTGTAGAATACGAAAGAGAAAAATAACATATACGAACTACATGAGCACTTGAATGAATTAACGTTTCATTAACTCGTTTTATTGTTCTTGATTGACAAAAGCACTTAAATAAAATGTATGTACAATCTTAACATCGCTTGAATATAATAATAAAGAAAAATCTAATTTTCCCCAATTTCCCATCCCTCCCTGATCATATATCAGCATATATCAAATGAAAAAAACAATCCAAACATTTTCCTCATGGTCATCGTTACATTATCATTGTGAAAGTGTGAGTAGTTCCACATTTAGTGAATAATCCAAAAGGAAAATGTGGTTCATTTGTCATCTCAGCTGATTCCCACATATAAATAGATTTACTTACTTCTGTGAATATAAAAGAAAAGATTTTTTATGAACCATGAATATGTTTGAACATTATTAGGCTCAGTCAGAGATAAGATCTTGTTGTAAATTTATCGATCGTGTCATCGTTATGTATAAATCAGACATAACAGCATGGATATACAGTAGTGGTATATTTACAAAGTACTATTATGGAGCATGTAAAAGCTTTGATCATGTTCCTCACACACCACTAAATACTTCATTTGCATGTTTTTAGACCAAAATAACTCTGATCCGATACAGCCAACTAAACATTTTTCACTATATTTCACAAATATTTATTCAGGAAGTCTAAACTGCCAAATTTTTCACAGTAAACTGCCTCCGACCGCTTTCCAAACAGAGGCCACATCCCTGTTTTCCTCAGAGTTCGGATGTGAACGATGACATGCGTGATCCGTGAACATCTGTATCTCTGCTTACGCATCACGAGAGATTCCTGCCAAATAAATAAATAAAGTCAAAGTCGTGATAAGGATTGCATCACTGCGCCGACCCCAGGGGGAACACATGTCAAACACAACTTTTACACGATGCCGCTGTTCTCCCGACTGCCCGCATGTGCTGATTATAGGATATGATACAGCATAATAATAATAATAATATGATAATATGTGTGACATTGAACAGATACTAAACGACTCCACATAACTATGAAAACAACCAATACTATAGCACCCATAATGAAAAAACAAATAGTAAAAACAGTCTGTACGTCTGATTATTCCCATACAGTGTGAGACGTCCTCTGTCGGACAGATTATTGATTTATTGCAGCAGTGATGCACAGGAAACACGACGTTTAAAGGTCGGCAAGGGTCGAAGTGTGATTTAGTGAAACGGAATATGCAGCCGTGAGGTCAGCTCTACATGCCAGATGTTTTTATGTGTAATCAATCCTCTGAGTTGTGGTGTTTGGTGTTTATTCAAGAGGCTCACCGACTGTTCATCTAGAAAGCCTGAAAGCTTTTTTTGCCTTAACAACTTGATTTGCTGCTATAGTCACAGTTGATGGTTGTTTAATCTCTCATCTCTTACTGTGTGTGTGTGTGTGTGTGTGCGCGCGTGTTAAAGCTCACCTGTTCACAGTGAGTGTGCGTTCTTCAGCGTGATCGTGCTTCAGTTGTACTGACAATCAGTGTTTTACGGACACCACCTTTAAATGGCACAATGGTGACTTCTGGAGCAGCCATCCGATCTCACCTGTTTCACCCAGGAGGATTCTACGCCATAGTGATGATGACGACACTATCATTTTTATACTTCTAACCTAATGATTGTTCACTCATTTCAATGGGATTCTTTCTATATATTCACCTCGTGTGGCCCGACTGAGGTCCAGCCGTGTGGTTTTTATTTCTGAAGGGTGGAGGCGATATAAGCTCACAGCATCACCGTCTGTTTACGATGAAGCAGCTATGCTCATTCTGATGTTCTCATGTCAAATCGGATTACGTGTTTAATAAAGTGATTCATTCAATCATTGTGCTTTTACCTGCAGGACTGTTTGGGGTTTTTTTGTGCTCACTCATTTGCATGAGTTTGACTGTTTGCAGGGTTTTCTTTGAAGTGTACTGCCTCTAGTGGTGGCAAAGATAATCAATATTGTGATACAGGTTATTGATACATTTATTGTCAATATGATATTGACGCTGTGGTACTATTATCCTGATCCTAAGTGACTCATTTGGAGGAATTTTCCTTAATCTTCAACTTCAGTCTTTTGGGATTTTATGACCTTTGACACACAAGTCAGTTAAAAAAAAATCAGCTTTCATTAGTATCTGTATTCATTTTAAAAATCAATCATCCTAAGTGACCTATATCCACGCTTCCGGCCGTCTATGGGACCGACCTGATCATTTATTTAATTCATGATTGATTTGTTATTCAGCCCAAGTTGTATTTGTGTGACAAGAAGGTAATTTTAGCTTAATTTCCTCTTTTTTCATTATTATTTTTATTTAAGTATTACTTCATTTATATGAGTTTTTGGCCAATTCCATTTTTCCATTATATGAGTTTTTGGCCAATTCCATTTTTTTAAATGACCTGTGCATTTTCTTTTTTATTGTATTTAGATGTAGCTTTCAAAAAGATAGTAAAACCTGATCAGAAGATCAAAAAACAGACTAACATTATTCCAAAAATTGGCAAAGCTTTAATAAATCACTGCTAATCAAGACTAAAACCTAAAAAAATACTCTCAAAACATAAAACTTTTAAATATCCAGCTACAAAATATAATAATAATATCCTTCCTTACTGATAAAGTAACCAATTTCTGTTTTTTATCTCATTGTTTTCCTTTTTTTAATAGAGGAAAATAAATTCTCTGTAGCTTTTGCTTGAGTACTGCTGTACATTACAAAATGAGCGCATAGAAATTGTGAAATCTGACATAAATGATTGCCTCGGCCCTATTCCTTCAAATCTTCAAGCGAGAACAAACAGAAGTGTAACAGTTTGTACACTGAATATTAAAATGCAGTCATTTAGCCTAACAGCATTTTCTATGTTTTTCATTACAATATCGCCTGTCTTGAAATCAGTCATCATGGATACAATATTTGTATTCTATGTTGAGTTACTTCAGGACTCTTTCACTATTATTGCGACTACTTTCTGTATTTTTTGCACATAAAAAAGGTTGTATAAATATATGAATTCATCAATCTTTACTTTGAAGCAGAAACGATACAATTGTGGCTTCATTTTTGGACTCGCTTTGATGCACATGGCTGAAAAATTGTTCCATTGAGTTCCATCGTGTTCTTTAGAACTTGGTTAAGAACTCGAATCTCTGCTCTTGATAATTTCTCCTCCCTCCTCCTGATTGTTATTCACACAGCTCTCAAAGCTGACCGCATCTCTCCCCTCCTCTCATCGCCTGTAATGCTCTGTATGTCCAGCAGGGGGTAGTATTACACTTCACCTTTTAGTCTGAACGCTCTTCTGTCTTCTGATTAGTTTTGTCAGTTCTTCCACGAGTTGCTCCTTGATATTTCTTTGTATTTTCTTTCGTGTTTTCAGACTGATTCGGAACAGCACAGATTTTTTTTTGAAAAATGACCTCATCCCTGATTTTGATCCAAATGTGATCACATCTGTTGGAATGAAAATGCACCAATTGACACACTACTAATATTATTGCTCTTGTTTCTATGTGTTTATTCTATCCATTCTATGCTGCTGGCATGCATCTCTTATCCTGCTCTTATGGGAAACACATAAACATAATTATGGGAATATTTAAACAGCACTCATTTGATTATTTCAGCAGCCATTCGTCCATCCATCCAGCCATCCACCGGTCTATTCTGCAGTCTGGTTTTTGAATTGGAATCTGCTACCTAGCTGGATTTGGACTCTTTAAACCGAACTTTCTCATACACATCAATTATGTGTGACCATGTCAAAATGTCTAGAAGGGAAGAGATAAATAAAGAAGAGCCCTCCGGAGAGGCAATTCAGAGGAGAGATCACTTCATTCTCAAACCGCCAAGTATGACAGGAACCATAGGTGGGGAGGCAGGCAATTTACAGAGGAGAGGAAAATAAGGAGTACACCTTTCAGGGGTCCATATTTAAGTCATATGAAATCTTGACAAACGATGTGTTTACTGTATTAAACAGGACACTATAATATGTGAACTTGGCTCTATTCATACGCTCAGAGAGACAAGTGTGTTCAACAACATGCTGCAGCTCAGCAAAATAAAACAAATCACGACGCCAAGGTTGGGAGTGCGATGCCAACTGGAGCAACACACACACACACGAAAACAACAACACACAAAGCAGTCGCCGAATGAAAATTATTTCAAGATCACATTCAGGTTTGGGAAGCTCAGTTGGTCCAAATAAAGCAACAATGTGAGCTCAGAGAATTAACACAAAACAAACCTCACAGCCAAATGAAAGAGAATAAATAACTTAAAGGAAAGCTGTTATCGTGACAGGTTTAGTTTACTCCACATGGGCTTTATCATCTTGTCTTGATGTCTACACTTCCTGGACTAAGACAGGATAAAAAAAATCAATAAACATACATTATTTGACGGGTATTAGTGTAATTTTAGAGGATAAAAAAGTCTATTTTGCCCTCCTCTCTGTAGATCTACATTCATATTCAAATGTGATGACTTTGGGGAACACACAGATATGTTATAAATCCCATCTTAAGCTCAAAAACGCTGAAAAATGAGCCGTACTCATTCTTCCTTTTCTGTCCAGTGATAACGTGGTTTGAAGCCATTATTGTATCGTCCTATTTCTTTATTTGATTCACAATAAGCCAAAGCGCATGATGTGATACCAGAAAAACGTAATAAGATTCACTCAAATACAAGATTATTCCAACTTTAATTAACTTTAGGACACAGAGTGCCAGTAAATTGTGAATGCGACCTTCTTAGAATGAAGGTTATCGACGTTATCATGTGGGGGAAATGGAGAGCTGCTGTAATCCCAATGAAAGAAATGAAAAGAAAAGAAAAGAAAAGAAGTCATTAGTTAAGGAAAAATAAAGGTTTGAGTGCTCACTCGGCCTGACACGCCGTATGCCTTTGAGGCACGATTACAGTGTTTTCAGGTGGATTGTCTCCTGTTTTCCACTTCCCACCCCAAAGGGACGGCGTTCAGGACAAGTCACAGCACGCTGAAATGCTCGCCACCTGCCAAACGCTGCTTTTGGCCGTGGCTGCTCGGCCTGGTGGTTTGGCAAGCGGTCGCCTTTTGCTCATCCAGAGTTTATCTTGAAAGCGACTTCGCCAGTGATGTGATGAAACTGCTTCTTGAAATCATGAATAAATTGGATACTGGAGGGAAAGTGGAAAATCCATTTTCAGGACCCGCTGAGGAGGCTGAGAGTGAGAAAATTCTTATCGGAATTTTTTATAATTAATGTATTTTTCTTTTGCAGCCAGCAGCTTTCCAAGATCCTTGTAGTAATGCATGCACTCTACATGACAAGGTGCTCGCTCATCCATCCCTAGACTACAATCCACCATTTTACTTGGTCTTACAATCAGGGACACAGTTACACATTTAACCCTTTAAGCAATGAGTCCATCCTTGTAAAAACTTTGATTGAAATTCTCGTGAAAAGTCAAAAAATTCATAGATGGAAATATTGGAAGTCTGTCTGTCTCTCTGTATGTCCGTCCGTCTGTGTGTCTGTCTGTCTGTCTGTCTGTCTCTCTGTATGTTTGTCCGTCTGTCTGTCTGTCTGTCTGTCTGTTTGTCCGTCTGTCTGTCTGTCTGTCTGTCTGCCTGTCCGTCTGTCTGTTACAATGTGTTCAGGGGAAATATGTATAAAATGAAACCCATCACATCTAAAATAAGGAGAGATTTAAGGGAAATGAGAAAAAAATTAAGGTTATTGTAATGGATTTTAGGGATCAGAGATTTAGAATGTCTTTGCTATGTCATATACTTAATTTTGAATGATTTATTAATCTGAAAAGGCCATGAAATGTATCCACAATCCTCTATGTAACTTTTCAGGTCCCATATGGTCTAGCGGTTAGGATTCCTGGTTTTCACCCAGGCGGCCCGGGTTCGACTCCCGGTATGGGAATGAGTTGATTTCTTGGTGGAGTGGTGGTTCGCACTGTTGCCTCACAGCAAGAAGGTTGTGGATTTAAATCCCCACCTCCAATCTTGCATGTTCTCCCCATGTCTGTGTGGGTTTCCTCCGTGCGCTCCAGATTCCCACACCCACCAAAACATGTAGTTTAGGTTAATCACTCCTGCCATTGTCCCTGACCAAGGCAAAGACTTCATTTGGTCCCCGGTGCTGTTGTGTACATGTGTTGGCTGCCCACTGCTCCTCATTGAGGATGGGTTAAAGTGCAGAGAGTTAATTTCCCTAGGGGGATCAATAAGGTACCCCTCTTCTTAAAATGGACACAATTACCAATCCATTTACCGGTGTTTTAGGGGTTAAAGAGCAGAAACAGAAGGCGATAAAGTGGCAAATGACCCGAACAGCTGAAGGAACCATACCGTGCATACGACAAATACTCAGTCCGCCTGCTTCAGGTCCGTCTCTCCATGAGAAGCTGCCTAAGTGTGCTGACCCTCCGTCCTTCCAAGTTGCTCTGGGAACGGCCGAGCAGCTTCCAGATGACAGACTGGATAATAACTGTGACTTGTTGGTCTAATCAGTAGGCTGAGGTCACCTCGGTCCGCCGCTGCCCTCATATTAACCTGCTGTTTGTTATTAGCACAGAGCCGCAGAGTGGTCGGCATCAGCTGGACGGCTGCTGTCCCCACATGTGTGCAGTCACGCCCCTGTAGGTGTCAACTCCATTTGAACTTGTCCAGGTTTGTGCCTTTGCTTGGAAGACAAACAAAGCGTGTTTCTTCCCTGTCTCCTGCTTTGAATGCAGCTCATTGTGTGTGAGTGACACGGTGATCCCGGTTGTCTGTCACTGTGGGAGAGTGCTAAGCCCTCTGCCTCAGGTTATCTCTAAAAATGTGGGGCAGGAGGATTTAGATTTACCTGAGTGTGTCTGTTTGTGTGTGTGTGTGTTTGACCGGAAAAAGTCAAATTCACAGCGTTTTCCTGTGAAGTACAAGTAATATTCCACTTTTTTCTGACTGATGATGGCTTCACTGCTGTTGATGCCACACACCAGGTTCCAACTTTAAGGCGTTATAAACACACATGAAAGGGTTTTTGTGTCCGGGGAAACATCCTCTGCTGCACAGGAAGAGATATGTGGCGTTTGTTGTAGCAGCACCGGTGCTTTTGTTTGGAATGATTACAGTCGAATTAAGTAGAGGAAATACAAGCGACTGCTGTGAAGTGAAGTTTTTTTGTTATTTTTTTTATTACATTATATAAAAGCAGTGTCAACAGAGAGAACTACACACCAATCCAAGATGACTGCTTAGCAAAAATCTTGTAAAACAAAAATATTTTGGGTTATATCTTATTTCCTAAGTCAGGTATTAACCATAGCATCTCATTAGAAACCAAAGAAACAAATGTGTGGGACTCGGTGTTGTGTTTACACATTCAGGTTGTACAAACACACGTCTGCTACATAGTACAGGTATGAATACACACGCGCATTTTTCTCATTCCAGAGGATGGTATGGTGTTGACGGTGAAAGGAAGGAAACTAACTAACAACACTAACAAATTCCTACGGTCCAAATTTTAGGATCCATTTGGAAGACAGACAGCGATGAATTGAAATTTTTTAATTATTATTTAGAGTAATTTGTGCATGGCAACAAGGTCATTTTACATCCAGAGTATTAGGTTTTAATTAAATTCAGATGGGTTTAGCAAAATTAGATTTTTGGTCACCTCCACTATCTATCTATCTATCTATCTATCTATCTATCTATCTATCTATCCATCCATCCATCCATCCATCCATCATCCATCCACCCATCCATCCATCCATCCAACCATCATCCATAATTGAATTGAATTGAATTGAATTGAATTGAATTGAATTTTTTAGTGTTAGTTACAAAAACACACCACATAAATAATGATAATAAAATAAATATTTGTCTTGTCTTCCCAGACCCGTTTTCTTTACATTTTCAGGCAGAGAGACATGTAAATATAACACTTCTGTCCACTTTGTAAACTTTGCTCAGTGTTGATGCCCACCAAAACCATTCACATCTGAAAAACCCTCTTTGTCAATACATCAAAAAAATAACACACAGTAGTCTGAGTTCCATGTGACCCTGATTTGACTTTTTCTCCATCATTTGGCCCGTTTAGAGAGAAGGTTTAGTTGGACAGGTTAGTGAGGACTACAGGCAGACTGCTGGGATTTAAATTCAAAATAAATAGGGGCGTCTGATCTTGTTCCTGCAAATTTTTTCATGTGATTTCAATTCGTTTGGTGTCTCATTTTAATCACATTTTTGTTTTTGTGTCTCATTTACACCCTTAGTCTAGTTTTTCATTTTCATCAACCCATCAACCCCTCAAATCTCTCGAAATGGAGTTTGGCCGCTGGGAAGGAAGAGTTCATTTGTTTCAGGGTAGTGACTCTAGAAACTTTATGAAGCGTCACTGTCAGACCATATGGCATCCAACTGAATGACCTGTGCTTTAACTCTGCCATACGACTGATGCATTTATTCAGCAGAGCCACCATTGGGACAGAGGGAGAGGATGACAGAAGGAAGACGGACAGATTAGAAAGAGAGGAGACGGAGAAAAGAGCAATAAGGATAAATCAAAGTGGGACACGCAGGGAGAACAGCAGGTTCGGTTCATCCTGCGGGCAGGTCGGCAGGTCTGCTGCCCCGTGTTTCCAGGGAGAGGCGCTGTCAATCCAAACCGGGACCGCAGAGACCCGGACAGTAACAAGCGAAACCAGAAAAACCTCAGAGAGCGCCAGCCAAGGCCAAACATTTCTCTGCAACTTCAATCTGACCCTCCAGCATGAAACGATCCCATAAAAACCCCACTGAATATTTCTGATAGTATAGACCAGGGGTGTTCAACCTGTGGTCCACAGCCACCGTGGTCGTCTGTATTGTACGTGGTCCATTTTAATGTCAGACGCAAATAAAACAATCTTATTTGTATAACAATCAGAAGAGGAGACAGATTGTGTGCAACTCACCACACACAGCAATCTCATGGATAGGTAAGAAAAATTTAAAAAATTCTAATCCGGGGCCCTGTGCTCACGCCCCACATCAGAGGTCCCCAGGTTGCTCCTCCTCAGTACTCCGTAGCTATTTGAAGACATACAATGAGTTTGTCTGTTCGGCATTTCAGACCACCAGATCCAAGTCGTAGTTATCCAGATCCAGATCCAAATTCAATATATCCAGTATTTTGGTTTCAGTGCCCTCCTTTCTCCTCTCTGCTACCACCTAGTGGCACCCTAGTGTAAACACAGCATACGCAATCTGAACGGTCACAGTTTAAAAACTGGCACAATGTTCCTCAGGGTAAAACCCACATTTTATGATAACTTCCTAACACACAGATGCACAGAGGTGAAAACATAACCTCGCTGCTGGGGGTAATCAGAAAACAGGAAACATAGCAGATATTTCCTCTCTAACACTGTCAGACTGTCTATTTTAGGAACCAGACAGCCCATCTGTGATCTTCCTTTCTTGTCATATTATTCATATTCATATCCAACGACATTGCCCACATCATAAAGATGCCTCATGATTACTGCTTACATGTAACACAAAGTCATAGCGTGGGCGTATAGCGCCGATGTATTAAATTGAGTCTTTATCTGACAGGTGAATCCTCGTTTGAATGATCATGTCTGTCGTATCATCATGAAAGAGACGAGAAAGGCTGAATTTTAACGTTTATGTCTGGAGACAAACGTTACATGATGCGACGGAGTAGCCACACATCTGGGCGATGGCTTTAATCTTCTTGTGATATTATATGATACTGTTTGTCAGCATGTGTGTGTGTGTGTGTGTGTGTGGGCTACTGTATATATACAAACAGATACATAGGATGACAGAATGACAGGAAGAGGCTGAAGGAGGAGGAAGATGCAGGAAAAGGGAGGTGAGAGGAGAATCCCTACCTACCTGATTATAGTGTCTGTGGCATCTGGACAGTTGTTTGTCTAAGGCGTGAATGTGTGTGTGTTTGCAGTGCCTCGGGGACACACCTGGAGTGTAGCTATTCTGTGTTTCAACTCCAGCAGCCAGTGGCACATTTCACCAGGCTGTTTCCCAGGCGTCCCATTCTTCCCCCTCAGGCTGCGTTTTTTTAACACTCAGGAGTGAATAAACAAGAATACAAAGTACACTCACGTCTCTCCCTCTGCCTGATCTCTGACCCATCATTTTCTGTGCCATTTTAGCTGACGTATGGGTGAATTTAATACAGTAAAAAGCCGATTGGTTTTGTTGAGATATTTGCTGAACGTAACAGAAAAACGTTTCTTTTTTTTCTTTAAAGTGCAGTCAGTGTAGTTTCACTCCTGTCTTCTGAGTGATGCTTAACTTCTTAAATACTGAATCCGCTTGAATACTTGAAAATTCCCGAAAGAAGAATTTGTATGATCTCTATTGTCAAATTGATGACACTTTAAGGTAAACACCTTATGGTCATTTATAGGATTTTGAATGAATTTAATAGCCTTTACACATTAATAATCTGTTAATAATTGAGCAAAAAACACAGAAATTGCATAATTTTGACAGAATTATTGGAAAAAATAATTACAATAATAAATTACAGTAATCCTTACTTTTTAATCTAAAATATTTTCCCTTAAATTTCTCTTTATTATAAATGTGTTGGCTGTTATTGTAAGCAGATTTACCCAAAATGCATCCTGATATACTTGTAGGAGGAGTTAAAACAGTGGACACACTGGTGGTTAGCTCAGCGGTTAAGAGGTTAAATGATTGTAGCAGTGATTTCCCATGAGCACTTTCACTACATTTCATAATTCTGATTTATTCCAGAAAGAAGAGCACTTTTCTGATCCCCACAGGGAAATTATTTCTCTCTCTGTAACCCATACAGGCTATGAGGAGCAGTGGGCAGCACATACACACACAGTAGCGCCTAGGGACCGACTAGAGATCATCTGCCTAGTGCCTTGGGCCTTGCTCAACGGCAACGGCAGGAGTTTAGCCTAACAGAATGGTGTGGTGGTTCCAAGGACTCAAACTCACACCTTCTTGCTGTGAACCACCAAGCTGCCCAAAAGCCAAAGCCAAATACTTGTGAGGTGTCTTGTTGGCTCCTGATTGATGTAAAACATCATAGAACCACCCTCCACCCACGTTTAGAATTGATTGTTTCGTACAGGGCTGAAATACTCGAGGAAATCTGTTGGTTTTTATTTGGTATGAAAATCGTTTTGCACGTGAGCCTTGTTTGAGTCGTGCGATTCATCACGGTGAACATTTGCTACGGTGTAGTGCATTATGGATCTCCGAAATCAATCTGTGCTTACGTGGATTGCAGGCTGGTTTCAAGGATCTTCATATCAGATGAAAATGGACAGATACTAATGGCTGTCCGGAGTAAAAAAAAAGAAAGAAAAAAAAGACAAATTTGTGGCTCCACAACAAACATTCAGACATTACTTGTCAGCGGTAATATAAAATATTAAAGCTCTGTATTTCAAGTGATTTAACTTCCACAAAGTTTGGCACAGTGCTGCAAAAACAAACGCTAACCTGAAGGCCTTGGGTTTTCTCAGACTTTTCCTTCCTGTTGATGAAATCTGTGATTTGCTGATGGTGTGAACAAAAGGGATTGGAACCTGTCATTGTTTTCAGACCTTGTGTGTCATATTAAGCCGTAGAAATGAACTCCACTTCACTAAACTTGTTGCTTTGAAGTGGAATCTGCTGAAAAACACACAATGATTAAGGTTATTTCATTTTTTTTCACCATTTAAATGTAAGATTTTGTCTTTCGCATGAAAAAATGTTGGATTTCCTGCAAAGGTTGAGTTCTTTTCAGGTAATTCTCTGAGAATCATTGTGGTTTTTAAGCAGGGTTTCTTACATATTTTTAATTTTAAATTAGTTGGCAACTGAGTCCACATTAAGGTGAGCAGCTTTGGGTTTTGTAAAGAATTTGGATACATTTAAGCTCCAAAAATAAATATATAACACTTCCATCTAACCACTAATGGAAAGGAAGAAAAGCCCAAAGTTTCCAAATATATCAGGATGCAATCTGGGAAAACCAACACATCTATAATAGAAACGTAACTTTTAAAAAAACGCCTTCTCTATTTCTATGTGGTAAACTTCATTATTAATGGAATTCAGTGGTTTAAGTTGTAGTTCAGAGCAAAATGTTCCAGTGCTGAATGGGTTAATGTGGCATATCACATTAGTGACCCATTAACATGATTCTGAAAGTGTTTGATTTCCTGTTGAACAGATTTCCCCAGAATGCATCCTGATTGGCGTCTTTGGAAACGTGTATTGTGAGTAGAATTTAAAGTAAGACTTTATGTCGATGGACCCATTGGTGTCGCCGCCGGAGTTTAAAGGTTAAACGCAGATTAGCGCACAGAAACTATCGGAGCGCGTCGCGGGACGTCACGTCGCCTCCGCGCTGGATCCAGGTTCGGATCTTTGAAGTCTGCGGCTTTGTGCCTTTAACATATAAGCTGGCAGGACAGAGGAGCACCTGCTTCGTGCGCACTCACAAACACACACACGCAGACACACACAAACGTCGAACGCACTTTTCACAAGGAAACATGCGTCCCCAGAGCCGCGCATGCATGGTGGACATCTCCGGGGCCCGTATGGACGTGGGGCCCCGAGAGAGAGCGAGAGAGAGAGAGAGAGAGAGAGAGAGAGAAGAGAGAGAGAAAGAGAGAGAGAGAGATCTGCAGGTTGGTATCGGGCTTTTGCGCAGCGGCAATGGGTCGCATCTCTCTCTCTCGCTCCCCCCCCCTCCCCCAGATGAGGAGCAGAGGAGAAGCAAAGGGCTGGGACAGGGAGGAATTGCTGGAGGGAGGGATGGCTGAATAACGAGGAGGGAGAGAGAAACACCCACTCCGGACTGACCGCTCTGTATCCGGAGAGAAGGAGCGGAAGAAAGAAAGAAAGAGAGAGAGGGAGTGAGAGAGAGAGAGGGAGAGAGAGAGGAGGACTTGAGAGACGCGAGTAGTCTTTGACACACACGGGATCTCCACTGGGAATAAAAGGACGCTGGGAATTGATGACTGGAGAGGTACGAGAGGCGATTTCATTCATTTTACGCACGCACGCACGCATGTGTGTGTGTGAGTGTGTGTGTGTCTATGAGTGAGAGAGAGGTGTGATCGCGGGCAATGGCGTTAATTAGAATTGATCCAATAGTTTGGGGCTCCGTCTGCCTCAGAAACTTGATTAAACAGCAGTCAGCATGATTTACACGGGGGCTTTATCGAACACACACACAGACACACACACACAGATCCACGCCGCGGCGTTTCCGAATCCATGTGTTGATTTGGTCTGAGCTTAAAAGCAGCTGGAAGTTGATGTTGGTGATGTGGATTCTTTGAGCTCCCGTGTGTGTGTGCCATGTGTGTGTGTGTGTGTGTGTGTGTGAGCTGCTCTCTTTATTTTATTTATTGTGTAATTTAAACCCGGCTTCCATTCACCAGCTGATCATTTGCAAAATTGCCCCCTGAAAACTGAACATTGGAGCGAAAGTTTCATTAATTGTCTGTTTGTCTGCAGCCGTTGTTATGTTTCATCATAATGATAAAACGAGAGAACATCAAATATTAAAACAGGAGAACTTTCTGTCGTGTGTGAGGGAGAGAGAGAGAGAGATTTGTTTATCTTTGTCATTTCCCTGTTCCTATCCTGAGGCTAATCTTTACAACAACAAAAGGAAAAATCCACCCGTCTCCTACAGCTGTTTTTTGTTTTCTATGAATATTCATCATTGTCTTCATGGCCTTCTGTCTCGTCCGACTGAAGGAGCGACGTCGTTTGCAAGTGGACCAAAGTGAATAATTCAACATCGAAACAACTTGGCTGCACGTGCTGCTGTTTTATTCACACGACGTGATGTCAGGGATGGAGGGCAAGAAGGAAGGAGTCCATCCGTCCTCTGTGTCAGAACGACCGGAGGGCTGGACAGAGAAGGGAGGGAGGAGGAGGAGGAGGACAGGGGCGCAAAGAACAGAAGTGAAGGAAACCTGTCACTCTTCTTTTCTCTTCTCTTCTCTTCTCTTCTCTTCTCTTCTCTTCTCTTCTCTTCTCTTCTCTCCTCTCCTCTCCTCTCCTCTTCCCCTCTTCTCTCCTCTCCCTGCCC
>OMNV01015977.1:97642-127585 GCA_900303265.1 Brotula barbata | reverse complement strand
CCGACTTTTTTTCTTTTTTTCTTTTTTTTTTTGAAGGGGGGGGCGGGATACGTGACAAACCTGCCAATACGCCAACATAATTACATCTGTATCCAAAAGTTTGTGGAATTTCTTCGAGGCCACTGGGACATTTTTGAAGCGAGGCAGAATAAATGGCACAAAAATAGTTTGTTTGTGTCGGAAGTTGGGAGTTTTCTTTTGTTATGAGGTAAACATGAACGGGTCCATCTTCATTATGATTGGATTGTAGTTAAAATTCTAGTGCCAAAAGTTTCCAAAAATACCAAATATGTCAGGATGCATTCTGAAGAATTCAACATCAAAAGATAATATTCATATAAATATGTAAAAGATGCGTAAAAAACTGTTGACAATCTATTGCAGGACACACAGGAATGTTTCAATAAAAGAGATAATCTGACAAAAATCTTGCCTTATCTCTGCCTCATCTTGTAAATGAAAACAAATGCCACTGTGCAAGTCCTGATTGCTATCTGTCTCAAAATCTAATCAATTTTTTAGTGACCGAATCTCTCACCTATCTACAAAATTTTATCTAAAACTGTGAGAGATGACTGACAACAAAGCCACAAGAAAGAAAGACAACAAAACAAGAGCTTGATGATAACATAACCTTGATAGAACGATAGAACGCGATCGAAACAAACACAGGACATGGCAGAAAGACAGCATGGTGTGCAAATTAGAAAACAGTTGATATGTTACCACACTAAAAGTCTCTCAGAGAGCACATACCTCCACCGAGTCCTCCAATTATGACTTTATCTCTCAGATTTAAGAGGCTGAGATGTACAAACATTTAACCTCTTCAAGTTTTATTGAAATACCTCAGTGACTTGTACCATGTGACTGATACCAGGTAATGTCAGGAAAATATTATGTTGATCATACCTCCACCAAGAAGAGTGTGTGTGTGTGAGCGCTCGAATTTTAATTTGAAGTTGATTTCGATCAAAGTTTTATGGGTATTTAGTATTCTTTCAATGTTTTTTAGGCCATAGACAACCATCCAGACTGCTGGTTCTGTGTTACCACTGGGGTAAGAAAACACGGACAGTGCAGCGAGCCTTCAAATCAAAACACTCCCTGGTGACTCACCTGGTAACTCACCTGGTGCGGCGCATGCCACATACGGCAGTGGCACAGGTTCGATTCTGAGCTGTGCCTTTTGCTGCAATGTCATCGCATCTCTCTACTGTACCAATGACAAGAAGGTAGAAAAAAAACACTCACTACCATTGGATCTAGACCGAGACCGAGACCGGTACTATCTGGATGTATCGTTCATTTTCAGATAGGAACTTTATTTATCCAGGTTTAACGGGTGCCTGTAGGGCACAAATATACAACTACCAAAGGACAAAAAGATTTCACGTCTTCAAATGCAATGGAGCTCCATCAAGAACAGCTCCACCATCATCAAATTATTGATTTCCACAATCATCTCCTCAACTACTACGAATATACAAGTATCTTTCACTGAAGTGTGGTGAGAATCATGAATTCAATTTATACAACAATGATGTGCACATTTTGGATGTGTAGACAGAAATATTTGGCCTTGGCTTTGTTGTTCGTTCCGTTCGTACTGTATGATAAATCAATGCCTGTAGTGTTTTGTGTATGAAAGGATGCAGAGTAATTATGAAGGAAACGTGTTAGAAATAATGAAAAGGTGATTTAAAGAGCATTCTGGTGAAAGCTTATTTCAATGAAGTGACTTGATGCTCCTTATCCAGGCTTAATGGAAACAGGTGGAAGGAATGTATCTGTGGCTGGGAAAAAAAAAGCAATATCAAACTTTTAATTCATTCATGTTACGGTCTAAATGGCACAGTTTGTCGCTGACGTCTTGTAGAATGTGTGTGATCTGAAGTGGACTGTGTCATATTTGTGGTATGAAACATCTCTTATTTCTGCTCTGCTGCCATGCCAGTGCAAACACAGCCACTTTCTCCCTCTCTCCGTTTTCCATGGAAAGCTGGATTTTGGAGAATCTGTGCCTCTCTCCTCCTCCTCCTCCAGCCTTCACATCCGGGTCAGTTAGGTTGGTTGGAGCCTGGTGCTGCATTCAAGTGTTCGTCGTCAAATTCTTAAATTCAAGTGAAAAAGTGAACGCATCTCAGCTGTTACCTGTTTGGTATCGATTGCTTTACTTTAAAATCGAACTTAACACAAATAAATAATGTAATTAAATGTACAATATCTTAAATTTAGAGACAACATTTGAGTTTACATGAAGATTGATTTTCACAAAAGTACACCATATAATTTTCCTTGTTTGTTATTCTGAAGGTTTAAAAAGTCCAGTTTTAAGATTGGCTTGTGCCATTTTGCAAAGATTTATCTTCAAGATGAAAATGTACAATAAGATGTTTTGAGGAACGTGTTAATGAACCGTTCATGAAACAAAAATGTCATTCATGGCTCCCTCTAAAAAAACCCCAAAAACAATACAGTCATTAATTAAGAAAAAAGGATACTAGGCATTAAGTTATTAGGATGGAAATACTTATTCTCTAGATACTTAAATACAAGGTTTTCCTAATTGTCATTGTTTATAATTGCCTTTCTTATAAATCTTGTGAACCTCTTAAACTCTGAGGTAACCAACCGATGGGGATCATAAAATGTACTTCAAATTCAAGTGAACAACTTAACCACAACTTTAAAACAAATAATGGCTCCTGCAATTAATTCAAGATTTTTTTTTCTGTCTTTTCTGCATGGAACACAAAATTATTAACAGATGTCAAAGTCTGCTAAATTGTCTAAATTTCTTTAAATAACTGACAAATATGCCTCAAAGTGCACTCAATAATTTTTTTAGGTTTTTTTTTTAGGTGTACCGAACAGAGGTGGGGTTGTGATGTCCGACGGTCGTGGCGGCTCGTGAAGGCAGCACGGTAGAGGATTGCGAGGCTGAGCCCGATGCTATGCGCGTGAGCGTGAACGGACACGGACGCCACTGCGTTCTCTCGTTAAAAGGCGGACACGGTACAGCGACACCGAGCGATAAAACTTCACCCACGGCCGCCCTCATGTGATTCCCCCCGGCCTGAGCCATGTCCAAGAGCCTGAAGAGGAGGAAAAACCACTGGAGCAACAAAGTCCACGAGAGTGTCCTTTCCAGGACCGAGGAGGGGGAGCTGGGGCTGGAGCTGAAGGGCGGCGCGGAGAATGGACAGTTCCCCGTCATCGGTGAGCTTCCCCCGGGTACAGCTGCGTGCCACAGCGGGAAACTCTTCCAGGATGAACTCCTCCTGGAAGTCAATGAGACCCCGGTGGCTGGACTCACCACCAGGGACGTCCACGCTGTGGTCAAACACAGCAAAGAGCCGCTGCGGCTCAAGTGTGTCAAACAAGGTGAGGCTTCCACAAAAGTGATTTTTACCGCAATTTTCTGCCTTTTTCCACAATTTTCCGCATTCCGTTAGTTTTTACGTGTTGACAGCATGGCTTTGTCTCCACTCAGCTCGATGCGAAGAGCAAATGACGGCGGGTTTTCCAGGAAAATAAACTTTCCCTGGCGTGTTTTTCTTTGTTAAACACCTTCGTTGCTTGTGTTTGGAGTGTAGAATGTTACTGTTTGTGCGTTTTTCTTTATAAAAATGAGTTTTCTTGTGTTTTGGTCTTGTGTTAGGAACTTACGCGTGTTTTGCGTTTGAAGGGGGTGTGTTATGTTTGAGGCAGTCAGAAAACACGGACTCCAAAGTATAACGCACATCATAAATAGTACTTTACAACACATACGCCTGAATAAGTCAGTGATACATAGTGTAACAAACATTTAAATGCAGTAATTTTGCATGTAATTTTCTAACGCAGTAGTGACAGTAGTGATTAGACTCTGTAAAATATGATTATTCATTGAGAATCAGGGAGGATGTGGGTGATGCATTTAGGGGCAAGTTTACTTTTATTATGTGTAATTTTGAAAAGACATTAAAGTGCGCTTAATTTATCATCCAATTTATCCCTCGTTGAGTAGGCTAAGTAAGATAATCTATCAGCCAACCTTAATGAAAAAAATAATTGCTAATCCAATAATATATTTCATGAAGATATTATTAGGTCCCTATATCAGTATTATAGTGATGTCACTGGAAATTAAAATGACTATAAAGTCTGATAAGGTTGCTTGAAGCTCGTTATTAGATCCTCT
The DNA here is from genome assembly GCA_900303265.1 of Brotula barbata. Taxonomy (NCBI): domain Eukaryota; kingdom Metazoa; phylum Chordata; class Actinopteri; order Ophidiiformes; family Ophidiidae; genus Brotula; species Brotula barbata. The sequence goes on along the minus strand of OMNV01015977.1, from coordinate 123,399 downwards.
TATATATGAGCCAGGATATCTGACTGGCAAGTGTGGTGGATTTCTTAAGCAAGCACTGTGGTTTTCACAAGAGGAGCATGAAGCCAAACCGAAGATTCCTGAGTTGTTGAGGAAATATTACATTGTGATATCGAATATCGTGGACTGAATAGTACACACAGCGGCACTTAGAACACCCACGCTGATGCTTACATATTAGGGAAAGAGCAGAAGTCATGCAAAGTGTCAGCGTTGCTCAAGTAGAACTCCAAAGGCAGTCGGATGAAGTTTGTGTCGAAGCTTTTATGTGTGTTTTCCACACGCTGGTTGTCTGTGCCCTTGATCTTCACAACTAATGACACTGGATGTCTTCCTTGCATTGTAAGCTGGAAGGAAGATGTGCAGGCGCTCATTTCGGGGTGAAAAATCAGCAAAACCCTGTAAGAGGCTTTGGATCAAAGTCTTAGTGTCTCTCTGTGTGTGTGTGTGTGTGTGTGTGTGTGTGTGTGAGTGTAATTCAGCTTCACACCAGAGATTTATACCAAAAGGCAGCCAAGCCTATATCAAACTAATGTGTTATATTTTTCCCATGAAATATTTCTGTCCTCTAGTGATTGATTATCTCCCCACGGACTTGTCGCATTTGGTTGATTGGTTGTTTACATGTTCGTAAAGTATGTGGGGCTGAGTAACATATTGCATTTTTATCGTTATCGCTGAATTTATGCTCTTTACTTGCCGCACAGGAAACTGCAGACTTAATCTTGGACTCATTTATTTACCGTCATTTGTTGTTATCACATCATCTGACAAGTTGTTGCACGTTGCAATTCTTCTCCATAAGGTGCAGTCCTAAATGTAAGTATGACAGAAAGGGCAGTTTTGTGAGAAGTTTGCGGATATGATTTGCATTTGGCTCCAGCAGTGTCCTTGCTCTTAGTGCTGAAAGTAAAATATTCCAGAGGTATCTGAGAGAGAGCTTGATTCAGGCATGAAATTTAGAATCCGACCTTAACCAGCCAAGTCTGACGCGAGCCCTAAACATTGCCATAATGTTTTGGATCCCAATCCGAGTAGTCTGTCAAATTTGTGTCCACGTCTGACACGACACAGAGCAGAGAGTTTTGAATCTGAGACTGGCGAAATCCTGCCTGACGGACCCGAACGTATCCTGAAGGCAACCAGAGAGAAAACTCAATATTCTTACAACGGCAACAAAAAAAAAAAAAATCTATATTTGCCTTAAATCTGTAAAATTGAGCTTGAGTCGTTCCCTCACATCACTCAACACCATTTTCTCGCACAAACAACGCGTGGATGTTTGTGCCTCATCACACAAGGTGAAAACAAAAACAAAATTTTCACCAGAACTTAGCCCAGTGTATGTCTAAGAAATGACCAGACTGAGCCCAACATAAAGAATCCGGTTTCGTCAGGTTTGGGCAGTCATGTCAAGCTCTACTCTTGACAAGATGGACATGAGTGATTGTACTTGTACTTCCTGGCTGCTATTGAGTTTAGTTAGTACTTTGTGGCTTTAAACGAAAGTGCTAAAAACGTCTGTGGAAAAAAATTGTGAAACCCATGTCAGATGTGATGAACCGTTTTCCTAAGAATGCTAATTGTTGGCGCAACGGTGGCTCACCTGAAAGTTTAGGTATGCAGGGGAGCGTAAAGCCTTGAAATCCCAATACACAGCACAAGTTGGCTTGACGTATTGATGCATCAACCAGTGTCATCAATCACCCATGGAATCGTTCTCAGGGAAGACTGTCTGTACGTCACAAGGCCAGGTCAAGGCCGTAGACGCATGATTACGGGTCGGACTGAAATCTGAGGAGAGTGGGTGAAAATTTAATTCTACGTCAGTGAAGATTAACACAAATATGCGCACCCCACGTCCAGGACTACCACGTCCGGTCTGATGTTTTTGCGGCATCTTCGTCATCCTTTTGTACTTACAAGATGTATCTCTGTCGCCTTTACTGCACAGAGCTCGTACAGTATTTACGTCTGCTCGTTTTTTAACGCTCTAGGGATTCAGGAGCAGGACCAGGAATTCATCAGGAATTAAGGACCAGCCATCAAACTTTACGCTGCTAGGCCACATTAAAACAGTCGTAAATCGAGCCTTGTTCTCCGTTTTTTAGCATCCAGCCAAGAGATCAGGTCGATGACCACCGTTTACGTGCTCTGCAAAGGTTGTTCCTGGCCTTTTTGAATAATACATTAAGTTCTCCTTTGCAGTGGGCCCCTGCTTCACTGATGTCACAAGTCAAACTAACAGTGCTGCTCCCTTCTCCTGGGATGTCTTCTCTGGATTATAACTTTCATTAGTCTTCTCTGTAACTGAAAAGGGACAGATCCCGATGCACACACTAATTTCCTACCTGCCGCTATATTACTTGAATTTTTCTTGCCAAAGGAAATCTAAGGGTTCTGTCACACTTTCACCACACTCGCAAGGTCTCCTGTTAAGCCCGAGGTGAGGATTAAATTGGAATGCCACCTGCAATCAAGCCTGCCCTGCAGGACATAATTAGGATCTCCACAAAACACTTGTGGGTGAACAAGGGGCACAATTACAATCCTGGAGACACATCGCATGGTGGATTCTCACCATGGTTACGGTGAATTCTCACGAAAGGCGTGATGGATCGGACTGACAGGCTTATTCCTTCCTGTGGCCGCTGTATGGATGATGACACTGAATTGTAAACTTGTTATCCTCCTTCCCTCAATCGCGTCCTGGATAATCTGCATGAAGGGTAAACATTAAATCTCTCGCTTTCCTCGCCTTTTCCTCAACTTTTTATTCTATTCCCTGCCGCTGTCCGAACGCCTCAGCTGATCTTCCCGTTAAGGATTAATTGACGCAGCTACGGATGCTGTCAGGCTTCCACTGCACGGTTGAGAACTGTGTGCTGATTGTTCTACGCTGAGAGACGTTGGGTGCATTTAAGAGCAGACGTTTCCAGGTCAGCCGAAGTCGATTGGTTTGCACACCGAGTGCCCACTTAGCTCTCACTGCTGTTGGGGAAAGTCATTTTTACAGGCCGGGGCACAGGAAGGAAGCTTTAGAAAGGCGAGAGATTGAACCATGGGTGGCAGAGGATACATCTTCAGTGTCAGAATTTCTGGAATAGAGGAAGAGGGTCTTCACCGACCTAAGCCAGGAAGGTAAAATATTACGGAGGTCATTCTGGCAGTTAGAATCCATATCATGTATTTTGCCAGAACACACTCAAGAGAGGCACCTCAAACTCGTCACCACAAAAAGTTTTTTGTGGTGTCATGACAATTTTTGTGCAAATCAGCTCCAGCAGCCTCGTTTCACATATGCCAGGTGTCACCATCCTATCCTTTTCATTTGCCTTGTGCTACAGCCTCATTAATTTACTTAAGGGTACCCGAATGTCCCCTTAATCCCCTTAATGTAATTTTTTTTTCAGTTTATAGCAATTGCCTATGTTTAAGATCAGTCTAAAAATATTTACCAAAACTCTGGTAGTGGTTCCTCTCAGGCTTAGGTGGTTATGGTCTACTTTATTATACCAAAAATTCTATTACATTGTAAAAGGGAAGTCCCATCGTAAAAATATCCTCACAACAAAGACACAATTCATAAAATATGTCCAGCTTAGCCCGAGGGAAAACCATTATGTTATGACACGATCAAGTCAATGCCCCCGGCCAAAGTAATGAGATGACTGATGTGAGTGATGATGAGTTTGGACTGGTCACGTCCCCAGCGGGGGTTGCAAACATGGGCAGGGGGAGGCGGGGTCCCAGAGATGTGTTGATTCAGATACACTGTTGGCGTGGGAGTGCGGTAATGATTCGCAGTGCCGTCACACTCATCTGTCTTCTTGTCAGAGTCCCACTGGGAGTGTGAAGGAGCACCAGCAAGTGCACAGAAAGTGAGATACTCATACATAGAATACACACATAGATACAGATACATAGAGAGTTACTGTGTGTGTGTGTGTGTGTGTGCCAGTGTGTGTGTGTGTGTGTGCCAGCCTGTCCCCAGGCCTTTAGCACCACTTACCACATGCTGTCCAATCATGCTTGACAGACGTTGGTGGAGAGATCCTGTTGTTGTTTCCTCTGTTACACCGTCTGAGAACCAGGCTTACCGCTGGGGACCGGTAATAATAAGATACACACACACACACACACACACACACCCAACTATCTCTCCCTCCTTGTCAACATCAGCCATTGGATGTGGGAAGTTGACATCTTTCAAGAAATGAGAAACGTGGCCACACACAAACGCACATTTCTACTTTTTCTGTGTGTGTTTGTGTATGCATAATCTATGTTAAATGAGGTGTATCGTGAGTAGGGATGGCTCCTGATGATAAATTATGCAAATTACACCAAGTCACCGACTGCTCCATCTATTGGAGCCACTGCAATTATTACGATCTTTGATTAATTTATTTTTTGTGTGTGTTTGTGTTATGATTCAGAGTTCCTGGTGAATATTTGGAATATTTTTATTTTGAAAATACGGCTCCATGGTTCTGTAGCTCGACTCCTTTGCATACATGGATAGTTGGCTTCCACTTCCTCATGACTCCACAGTTTCCTGTAGTTTTATCGAATTAATTTTAACCTCAAAGAACCATTGGGGCAGAGTGCTCATTATCAATGCCAAGGAGGTTATGTTTTTGTGTCTAATTGTGTCTGTGTGTGTGTATGTGTGTGTGTTATATTACTCAGAAAGTAAATGGTGGGTGTTTTTAAATTTCTTTTTAGAGAAGGGGGCCGATGGACCTTATAAACATGATGGTAGAAGTAATTTATTTTATTTTAAACATCGTTTACCATAGCATACTGCTTGTTCTGCATTAACACACATTGAAAATTAAATGGCAGCACAGACTAAATCTTTGAAAAAGGAAACAAAAACTCACTGTCATTGGATCTGGATCACTACAATCTGGCCAGAAATGCATTTTGGGACCCGTGGTGGGTTCCTGGTAGGTCAGTATCACTTAGTGAAGCTGTCTGTACTGACAGTTGGATGTTTTGCATATGGCTGAATAGCTGCAGACTAAAGACATTATATAGAAACCACAGAAAGATTTCACCTTTTTATTCAAACGACAGTTACAGTTGAATGTGGGGACCTTCAGTATTTGTTTGAGTGGAGAACCTTTTCTGTCAGCTATATTTAGCTTTTACAGTGTATCATGCCGTGAACACACACGTGTACCCTTTGTTGTGCATTTGATGCCGTTGCTTGCAGCTCAGAGGGTTTAATTTGAAGGCATTAACATTTGGAGTTTGTGATTCTGACGTTATTTGATTTATGGTTCTGTGAAAACCCCTCCAGATGGGTAAACATATTTCACTCAACACACAGATTTGTTGACGGATTAGGGTACACCGAGGTGTTGTTTAAGTGCAGGGTGAGTGCGAGCGATTTAAACTTGTCACTTTTGATTAGAGAGATGCTGACAGCAAACACACACACACACACGTAACATGAAACTACCCATAAACTGACTGAAAATAACCAATAATTCCATCAAGGAAACGTTTGAAGTCGGACGATGACTGACGGTCTGTATACCATATAGAGGTGTGGTTGATATTCTGATAATTATTTTACCATTATCTAGATATTGTTATATGGCTAAAAGTACTTTGTTGAACATGTTGGTATGGCAAAACCATGTTCACATACTGGTAACATCACCTTGGGGGGTTTGTATTATTGTTTATTTTATTTTTTTGGGATAGGTATTCGTTTTTATAAGAAAAAAGCCAAAATGTTGATAAATGCACTATTTTGCAGTATTAAAGAATGTAATAAAAATTCCGGAGTCACCATGAAAATCTAACAGGCTCCTCCGTGGACCATGCTAAACTTTCCCACCACCTTTCATGAAAATTGGTCGCTAACTTTTCGATAAGCGAACCGATAAACTAAACAATATGGATGAAAACATATAACCTCCCTGGCAGAGTTCATAATATGGCAGCCATTTTTAACAAATAAAGACAAATATCAGCTTGAATCCACTCGGGTTATATGTCAAAAACAAATAAAATGACAAATAGAGACGCCGCAGACTCAACATCTCAGCTGCCACTGTGGATCGATGGCGAGGCGAGAGAGTGAACATCAGAGCGTGAGTGACGTCGTTCTAAATCTGCAAAGCTCGTTGCTGTGCTCACTCGTTACAGCACAGGAATTTTCCGAGATAGACAGGGCAAGAGTTCGTATGAAATGTCGGAATAAGATATGTTCTGCGTCCCCCGAACAAGCCACTGCTTTAAGATATTATGAATATAAATGAGATTTAAATGGGACTGTTTCGAGCGGAGGGTAAAAGAGGCTGACCTGCTCGGAGAGGCAGAGAACACAGTGTTAAACAAACTCTACAGCCCACACCAGCTGTTGCTGATTCACCAAAAAAAGGAGAAATCAATACGAAGCGATTTAAGCCTTTCTTAGAGCCTCAGTGGTTTGACTGTACACCACTGCTCCACTCTTGGCAAGAATCGAATAGTGCCGCTTGTGTTCTTGTTCTTCATAGATTGGTGTGGGTGTGGGCATGCTGGAGATGCAGTGTTTGTGTGTCCATCAAGGCATGTCTGTTTCTGAGTGTTCTGGGACCAGGATGAAACTCATCCATGTTGGATGATGAGTTCAAAGAACAGATGATTGCTTCAAAATTAGAACGAACCTGCTGCCATGAAAAAGGGACAAGACGTATAACGTAGAGATGTATTTTTACATCGGATAAATCTAACCATCCACCTACCCATCCCATCCCATCCCATCCCATCCCATCCCATCCTTATCTAATATTCTATTCTGAATTTTTTAAAATTTCAACTCTTGTTGCTTCGTTTGAGTTGGAACCTTTATTGTTTTTTTTACGTGTTCCTGTTTGGAAAAATTAATGTGTTAATTCTTACCTTCATACAGCTACTCACTGTTTGCTCTCCTCTCCTTTAGTCTTTTTACTTCCACTCACAAAGGACAGTTTGGACTCCACTTTGGTATCAGTTCTCTTGAGGCCCATCTTGAATCTCGTAATCGTTTGTTTACGCTTGCCTGTTTATAGTATACCACATGACTTGTTTTGTTCCTCAGAAGCGTTTCCACATTGCATGATTTGTGTGTTTCTCCTTATATATGATTTCACTCTAAGCAAAACAAGACATTCTTCATACATTGTATGTGATATTGGTGCCATACAAATAAACAGGACTTAACCTGATTTTACTACAGTTACTACAAATGCCCCAGCATTACATGGTTTCAATTGAGGGAAACTGATCAGAGTGCTTTTGGATAAACGACTTTCAGACCAGTTTTATATCGACTAAGTCCTCGAGTTAATGTGCAATTTACGCCAGGGTTGCTCATAAAGTTTTCGATCCAGTACTGAAATAAATGGCAACGTTTTTGAGGCGGCTACTCCTTAGTAAGCATTTAGAGGAGCGCAGTGGTAATTAAACAAACTACACGGCACAAATATGGAGGGCTGATATCTGCATGATTTATGGCAGTTCAGAATTGACATGGCAGCAGTTTTCTGAGACGATAAGGAGGCTGCATTAAGGCTGGGAGCAGGAGATTGATTTACTGCTGGGTGGTATGGATCTCACAGCGACCTATGGGGCACATTATTAACAGCTCTGCTCAATAAAACTTGTAACAACCTCTGCGTTGTAACAAATCAACAGCGGACTCTAAGGGTTGACCAGATGTGCCTCGCAGATTGCGTGGTGCCTTCCTGAGGATTCATATCCTTGAGGCTACTGTTCTCTGTGTAGTTCCAACTTTTTGCCGATTCCGGTCAGGTATCACACTAGCATTTAGCTTTACTTCAGCATCCACTCCCCGAGTAGTTTAGCCTGCAGCGAGGTCACCTCCAGCTGCTTTAAGCCAGCTCACACTCGCACTCCTGGGAGGTTTACATAGGCTTCTCTCTGTCTCTCCCACTTTCTTTGTCGGCCCCTCTCCCGTTCACTTACTTATTTCATCCCTTTGTCCACTGGGAATGGAGAAAGCCACATTTAAATGGGTTCAGTCAGGGAAGGAGATGAAGAGACTGAATACGCAGCTCGGCCTGTCTGTCCCTGGACCCACGGACATTATTCATGCCTTCCAAACTGTCAACGAGAGAGCTAAGAGATGTTCTGAAAGACAGCCTGGCCATAAGAGAGAGAGAGAGACACACACATCTGATCCTCAATAGATTTCAGATAAAGTGAAGCAGTGAGGGAGAGAAAGAGTTGACAGACAGCGAGAGGAGAGGTGTGTGCATTTTACTTTTCACACTATTCTGAGTCTAATTCTATTGACAAGCATGACAGTACTGTTTTCCGTGTTCGTTTTCGGTCTGTTGGATGGAGGACACATCAACTTTGGGCATCAGCTTCTGTGTGATTTAATGCTTAAATCCCCAGTGTGTCATTTGAAACCTTTTCATCCATTTTCACTCATTATCTTCCTTGTATGTCACTCGAATTAACGACATGGTTAATTGACACCATCTTTTATTGAGAGACCTGTCGAGTTTTGAGTGACCAGCCATAAATTACATTCTGAAGGCAGAGTGTGTGCGTTCATGCTGTATTTATGTGCAGCTTGTCAGCTGCTCCCCAGCATCATTTGTCAGAAAACCAAACATGAGCTGATGTTGACAGAACTTGGAGGGAGGGGTATTGGCTACCCAAGAGCCAGTTCGTGCCTACCTTGATCCAGGGGAGGACACAGGAATTTTGAAATGATCATTTATCATCGTGATATAGCAATTTTCCATATCTTTATTAAAAGTAACACACTAATCTCAGTGAAAATGAATCAGGCATAGTTGTCTCAGCAATTGGTGAAAATCTTGGCAGCTCATTTTGACGCCGTAGTTACTAATGTTGCTTCACATTAAGAGGGTCCAATTTAAAAAAAAAAAAAAAAAAAATGTGTCTTTTGCGTTTTCATAAGTAGTTATGATGAATGGAATGCAGAAAGGGAAAAAGTTTGTATTCATTTAGAACAAGATTAATTTTGGCTCATTCTGCCAAGGATCTAATGTGAAAAATGGAAGAATCTTCCATTTGCTGTGAACCTGCAATGTTTTAAATAACCCGAGACGCTTTTCTTCTCTTCCTCTATTCATTTCTTTAAACACTGATTTTAAACATACACACAAATGTGCCCTCAGACTTCATCGTCTCAGCACAGTTCAGGGATTTTTGGCCTTTGTAATAGAAGGCGATTCTGTTGATTCTGCTTTGAGATCTACATTTTTCCACTGAACATTAAAACTCATAATTCTACATCTTAGGCCGGGCAAGAGTGCATTTGTAGCAAGGGATGAAGACAGAGGAGAAACGGGCACCTCCACACTCAAAAATAATTCTCTTGGCCCGAGGACAAGAGAGGCTTTTTAGACGTATATTCCTCTCGATGAGCAGCCTAGTCTGTGTCTACAAGCCACGTGTTTAAATTTTTAATGTCTGCTAAACCTTAAATTTATCTGAGATGATAATTATAAAGTGCAGGGAACTTTGGATTCCCACTGTGCTTCAAGTGTAGTTGAAGATGATCAAAATCGGAGCAACTTCTGTAGTGTGACAGAAGAGCCACCTTATACTCTAATTAAAGCAGAGTTCAGGTAAAAAACGGCCTTTTGAATGTGGGTGATTCTAAAAGTTTTCTGGGTCTCCTCGTGTACATAACTAGACTTTGGGTGTTTTGGTCTAAGTTACCATCTCGGTTAAACACCTTGGAACCACTCTGGTGTGTTTCATTTTATCTTGCTTTTTTACGTCTGACCAGTCAGCAATCTGTACTTTCGTAGAGCACCCACCCGTCCAGTCGGAGACCTTTTCTGGATCTCAGGACCCATTTCTTAAAGAGGTCCGTAACCTCTTGTAAAAGTTCCTCTCTGTCACAAAAAAGTTACAGATTTCCTGAATAGGTCCATGACTTCTTAAAAAAGTTCATGACTTCATTTTAAAAAGGAAGTGCGTGCAGTGGGAATGACGTTGTGGGGAGTCAGATGTATGAAGGCGAACAGGCAACCATCTGTCGTCACGTTGCCCTCGTCTCTACACACGTCCACTGTTATTCACCAGAAGGTATGTGTTAATTAGACGGAGGTCAGGGGAGTGTGTGCCCCCTCTCCTTCCCATCCCAATGCAGCATCCTGTGAGCAGTGAGGACATGCGCTACCTCTCTTCCTGTAACAATTTAAAGCGACACCCTGGTTCTACACTCCCCGCACTCCTACGCTGTTGCTGCCCACTGCCTTCATTAATAATCCCTCTCTCCACCTCCCTCCCTCATTCGACTCTTCCTTTTGATTATTTTCCCTGAGCGTTGAGTTCACTTTCACTCTCTCGTTTCATTAAAATCTGCTTTCGCATTCGGCCTTTATACTTAATCAGCCTCCTGTCGTTCTCCGTTGACTTAAAGCCTACCTTTCGGTTATGAATATAAAATTTAGCCCTCTTCATCAAGCCAACAACAGTGAAAGGTCACTGTTTACAACTCTCATATTTCTTGTCGAGAACTCAAGAATAAATGTCCTACCATTTATACTTGCGTGCACATACACACAACTGAAGATGCACAGTGGTTGTAGTTCATAAACTCAATGACAAGTTTCTGTGATTTTCTTTCCAGAAAAGATAATTTAACAGTCATTGCTGAAGGAGCTTTTTGTTGTATTCTTGCTTCAGTCAGTGGTTTATTTTCTCAGATCAGTTGGGTCAAACACTACTTTTTAACCTCATGATGTGTGGTGCTTTGCTTCGTTTGTTTGCTTGCTACTTTTTCAGGCTAACTCCAAATAAAAAATAGCTGTGATTATGTTTTAAAGTATGAGTAGTGATGAAGTAGTAGTAGTAATGAAGGATGAAATGTCTTTGTAGTTCTTGGGTGTCAATTTCCAAAGTGAAGTCAGTCTTAATGTGAAATACAAACTACTGTTCTCCCTTATATTGACGTTCCTTCACTTGATATAGCTCAGTCAGTCACAAGGCTAAGTAATATGCAAGTCTTGTCAGGTCCCTTTGACAGCCTCAGTATATGCTACATTGACTTATCCATGTGTCTGCAACCGTTATGATGAGTGATGGGTCTATTGTTTAACAAAAAAGCACCCACAGTTATTCTAATTAGTCTTTGAAAACGAGGGCTGCGTTACAAAGCGTTTATTACATCCATTCTCTCTCTGTTTCTCTACCTCCTCCTCTCCATTTCCTTCCTCTCTTCCTCTGCCAGTCTGCTTTGTGGGGGTTGTCATTCAGTCGCTACACCAGCCAGCCCACATGCAGAGTTGGACCTGCACGGTGTTTTGTTATATCTGCGACAAAGAGCTGCGGGAAAAGACCGGGTGAGGTGTTGGCCCCAAATGGGAGCTTATTGCCAGGCACACAATTGCCGCTCCGGAAAAGGTGGTGGTCTGAAAACAGGCATGGCCTCCTCAGCTGTATGGATATGAAGAACAAATTCAGTGATGAATGGATTCATAAATCACTCAGTGAATTGACAATCAACACAATTGAGAAATAATTTATATTTTATATTTCACGTTAACCGTATGTGTCTAACCTTATGTGGGTCTAGATCAATCAGGGAATAAACACGCCTCCAGCATCACTTTCAGACACACGATTTGGCCTGCTTAAAGTTCACAGAAGTTGAATCAACTGCATTGTTGGCCTTACAACCACCGAGATAAATCGCCAAAGCCAATTTGGCCTTCTCCATTACCCCTACCTGCCTCCACCTGACTGCTCGACACTGAATGTGCCTTCTTCAGTTAAATTATACAATGACTGTTTGTGAACAGAGGCACTGAAACGTCTCTAAATGCTCCAAAACACACTCTTCCCTCTCATGAGAGTCTTTTTCAAGAGTTCTAGGAGATGAATACCAGTGCTTGCTTCTCGTCGTTGCACATTACTAAGCTGATTTCTGCACTGTGGTTTTTCAGGTACACGTTTGGTAGTTGGGGCGATATCCTCCGTGTCCTTTAAAATTTTATGGGTTTGCTTTGGGAATTTTGCATTTGTGGAAGCAGCTTTGCCTGAGCGAAAAGTCACAGGAAAAGTCAGCACTAATTTTTTACAGTATATTGCATCATTGTGTGTTGTGTTTTTAAACCTTACTTTTTCTCTAGTTTTACATCGCGATCCCCTCATTTTACAATTGTGGTGCTTTATCAACATGCCAACAGCGTAAATTAATCCCTTTGCAAATGAACAAGAATGTCTCCCCTTGCATTCATCCTGGTTTTGCCCAGCACAAACAAGCTTCCTGATACGTCTGAAGTAGCAGAGTGTACAGAGTTGGCACACGGACGATACAGCCCTGGTCTCTGCTACTAATGAGGTCAAACAGATGTACCGGATTCTTAAACGGCCCTGTCCAAGACATTCCAGCAAGGCCTCAGCATAGCGCTGTGCACCGGAGCAGGCTTTACCCCGAAGGCATGGAGGCATTTCTGCTTGTCGAAGAAAACCCATGTTTACTGTCGTTTGGCAATTCATCACAGCAGCTTGGCCGCAGGCATGTTGCAGTTCATGCCTTAACAGCACTGGAGACAGAATAGGGAATAACCTGCCACCCTGTATCAGGGAGAGAGAGAGAGAGCGTCATGAACACATTATGGAGGAGAAAACATTTACATATTCAGATTTAAGTACTAAACTACCAAACCGTACACACCCATCCACATATGGTGTGTTTGAATATCTAAACAGGCTTTCTGATTGACCATAAAACTGAATGCTGCCTGTAGACGTACATGCCTTCATGTGCTTTGCTACATTATTAACTTTTTAAATTAATAACACTTCAACTTACTACTGTGCAGATATCTAAAATGTGTTTTAGGGTGTTTTATTTGTATTTGGCGCCTCTCAATGTGCTTGAAGCTGCAGTTGGTAACATGTTTTTTAAAGTTGCTGAAATTGTCATTAAATCCCTCGCAGAGTCTGTGCATGTATTCTGGGATCTATTATGAGAAAACAGCCAATCACCCCGGGGAAACTCTTCAGAGACGGTGTCATTCGAAATGACCAACTGCTGCTTTAAATCCAAAAGAAATGCAGTCTGTAGACTACAGGAGTGAAGTAGATATTGGAACGAGTTCAGAGTACAGAGAGTTAACGTTCTAAGGATTACATGGAATTCTAGTAGGAATTAATGAAAATAATTGCAGCACTTTGTATCTTCAGGCGTTTTGTCATTGTTATTGTTGACAAATGTTATTGTTAAGTCCAGTGTGGATCATGGTCTGTACCTTAGAATCATTATTTCAGCTTTATTATGTGATAAAGACAGGGAAGTAGCACTTTTTCCCCCTATTTCCAGTGCAGCATATGCCGTTCTTGCGAAATGACACCTTACCAGGAGCCCTATTACAGAACCGTAGCAGTGTCTTGTCCCCTCCTCCTTCCTCTCTGCAATCAAAGGGGGTCACAACCGCTGGAATGTAAAGAATGCAGCTGGAGCAAAACAATGGAGAGAATGTCTATGACACATGTGCAACCTCATGGAAGCTTCAGCAAACCCAGTCACGCAGTACATTGGCTCCTTTTCCAAAATGTAGGAGTGAGGACAATTTACATGACAGCAGCTTCACCACATTTCCCTGCAGCAAAGATATGTCAAGGTTAAACAATAATTGCTCCGTAAGATGCAAAAACTCAGTTTGCCTGCGTTCTGAGAAATGTTCCCCCTTTCTGCTTCAAAGGCACTTTTAATATTTCTTGTCGCTTCGTATCTAAAGTCTTCCGGTAATGAATCCCTGGAATCAGGCCTCTGATGAGTTAAAGTTGAGTCATTTTACCAGACTGTTGAGATTTAATGAGGCTCGACAGATTGCCTGTGGTTTGAAGGTTTTATATTGAAAAACTGACTTCGGGACCTTGGCTCAGAACACTGAGGGGATCACCTACCCGTGTGATCCTCCTTGAATACACAGGTTAGAATGGCAGACTATTGGAGACATGATGTTATAAATACTGTATACTAATTTCCAGCATGGGCTTCAGCAGGGATTATAGATATGATAAAAAAGCAAACGTAGATGACGTGGGTTCTCTTGAGGTTGAACCCTAACTACAGCTACAACTGCTTTACTCGTCTACATTTCTCGTCCATTTATTTGCAGCAACATTTATAGTTTTTACATGCTTATTGATTTTGCCGTGGTAAAATGTTTTGTTTACACATTTGTAGTCTAGAGTAACAGCACAATGAAGTAGAGCCAAAAATAAGATTCATGAAAATGAAACATCACTCAGGGTTTTTCTTTTTTTAAATGATTTTTTTTTTGGCAGTTCTGCTTTATTATGATAGGTAGAGATAGACAGGAACGACAGGGCAGAGAGAGGTGATGACGTGTAGCAAAGGGCACAGGTTGGAATCAAACCTGCGCCTCTGTGGTATGTGGCATGCACTCTACCAGGGCACCAGTGTTCTTGGTTTTTCAACATGAGACACCCTCACCCAAGTAAACACACTAGGCTTTTCGGTCGCTGTACCCTCGTAGCCTAGCAAGATTCTCCACGGTTGAATCCAATCATTTGGCTGTGAGCTTTGCTGAGGGACTGACTTGCGAGTCCCTTGCAGTCCACTTCAACAGGTTCAGCCGGTGCTGCTCACCGGGTCCTTGTCCCTGTTACATTTCTTATCATGGCAGAGTGATGGATTTTTACTTCACCCTGAATCATGAAGCAGGATGTGATCGTTCCTCATTGGATAAAAGAAATGAATAAACCGACCAGTTGAACAGACAGCAGCTAAAACTCTCCATGAAGGAAGGTTGGTTGAGTGTAGACGTAATACGGCAAATCAGGACAATCTAGGAATATAAATTAAACTGTGGCTCAAATTGACAAATGTACCATCTTTGTGGCATGATCTTACATAAACTAACCAAAGGATCGCATTTCTAACAGCCACGATGATGGTCAACAAATTGAGGAATATAACTTTCTTCATGCACAATTACCTGCATCAGAAATTATCTTTTGCCACATCTCCAGCATCTGTCTACAGTACAAATAAAACAAAGGGTCAACCGCAGTTAATCTCTCCTTGTCTGACACACGCCCACGCACAACAGCTAAATTGGGTACCTGAGAAGGACGAATGTGTTTAGTCAAGCGAAGACAAGGGCAAAGGCAAATACAGATTTGTCACAGCTTCTAATTTGCAGTAGTGCTTTGTTTTGACTCCGGTGAGATCAGAGAAACTTTTCTTACATGTGGTTTCTTACAAGAATATAATGGGTTGATTTGACTTTTCAAGTTTTAGATTTGGTCTAGTTCCCTGATCTGAGATGATCTATTGTAGATCAGCTGCAGGCTGTGATAGATGGTCTCTCTTCTGGCTCTTATGGCCTCACCAGGGCAGGAAAGTGGCAAAAGCCCTGAAACCCCAGAATGATCTTTTTAGTTTTTTGTCCCCTGCAGATGAACAGATTCATCTCCAGCCTGACAAGAAGGAACTTCAGGCTACGGAGTCATTGCTAAGTGCTCAGCAAACAGGATACGATGACAGCCTCCTTATTTCACATAAACCTATTGCTGCCCTGCTTGTCGACTCAGTCATCTATCTTTTATTTTTGATTTTATTCACTTACCCAAGTCTCAAGGATCTGAATGACTCCGAAGTGATCTTATTGATCCAGGTTGAGGAATTGGACTCAGTCAGGAAAAAAAATCTCCTTACTCAAGTTATCTGTTCTCTCATTCGTCAAACTGTGACACTGTCTGCTCTTCATCCTCAGGAAGACTGAAATGAGATTCTCTGTGGGGTTGAGCGAAGAGGAAATCTGTGTGGCAGAAGGGTTTGTTGTGCTGGTGTTGATCTTCTGGATTGTCATGGAAGCCATGGATGCTGATCATGTTTTGAAATGACTTCTTTTTTTGTTTTCTCCTTTCGGTTTGGAGGGGATCTCACCCTGTTTATGCCTTAGGATAGCTCTATTAGAGCTCGAGAAACGGGTGAGATTTATTTTTTGACCTTTTTCAGGATAAGCTAGATCCTTGTTCTTTTGCAGCTGCACACCTGGGATCTGGCCAGTAAAGCTACACACTGTGTGTTGCCCTCTTTCTGTCTGTGGCCCATTTCTGTCCTTTGGAAGTGAGATTTGTTTTGGGCATCAATCACGTAGAGGTGCTGTTCTCAGCAAATCTGATTTGGAGAAAGCAGCACAGTCCAAATTTCATCTGACAGAGAGGTAGGGAGACTTTGGCTCTAAAGAATGTGGGGGGAAAAAGAGGTTGACTTCAGAAGCTCATAAAGGAGAACAAAGTTTTCTGAATAATGGCAAATGTCTGCAGGCCTTTATCTTTGTGTGAACGCAGCATTTCTCTAACCTTTTCTGCGGGTGCTGGTGTGTCTTGCTATGAAGGTCAAACTCCTTGTTTTTGCAGCCAGGGTATGCACACATTTGCTAACCTTTCTACGTGTTGATTTGTAAAGTGTCTCCCTTCCGTCTTGCCTGTAGGAGGTACTGGAACATGTGGTGCTCTAGGCTTGTTCCAGTGCTTCTCGACCTCCCTCCAAACCTCCACAACAATACTGGCTTCTTTTGATGTTTGCACTATTTTGGTCTGTCGTTGGTCTGGTGAACATGTTACGTGCTTGCATCATCCTTGGCTTGAATACAGCCGGGGAGCTTTAGGTGCTTCAGAGTATTGACTTCAGAACTACGTTGGGAGTTACATGGAACTACATGGTTCCATCAGCCAATGATGGTACTTTCTGGGTAAAGTTAACATTGGTCAGACACAAGCTTCCTTGAGGCGATTCTTGGGCCTTGCTGGCGTGGAATTTGTAGCTCGGTCTCATCATCGACTGCCATAGGTTTTGCAAAAAAAAAGCCCTGCACACTTTTCACCTATTTTCTTTCTGATGTTTGCATTTTTCTCTCTGAAGTATGTTTTTTTTAATCTCCTTTACATCTTCAGCTCACCTTGGACAAGAAGATGTCCTTGATTTGGACATTTTCTCTGTGATTCTTGATTGCAAAAGAGGATCTGTGCATGGGAATTGCACAGCTCTTCCGCTCAATTTCTTCACACATATTTGTATATTAAGTGGAAAGGAGACAATGCAGGAAAAGGTATTGTATTTATTTATTTATGTATTTATTTCCATTGAATATTGTGCATGATTAGATCCTTTGCGACTGATTTGGACTCTGTAGAGGTTTTAGTCATCAAACATCTTTGTCTCAGCTACTTTTGGTCCTTACGCGTGGCAAATCCCTTTCATTCACTGGCAGTGAGTCCTTTCCTGCTGTAAAACAGATGGATGTGAGACACATGCAGTTACACACTCATAATAAGCATTGCAGATCACACTTGCGCCAACCCACCCACTCACTGTCTGTCCTGGGAATCCCATGGCAGACCTAGGAACTACAAACCCAGCCTGACCCCCTGTTGACATTGCTGGACATCAGCTGGACCCAACCTGTGCTAGAACATCCTCATGAATATACAGGAAGGGTTAAAGAGCACAACCTCTGCTGCTCTCTGTTACAAGCAGGACGTTGCTCCCCGTTTTCTCTCTCTCTCTGTGTCTCTCTCTCTCCCTGTCTGCCTGTATTTGTTTTGTCCTTCATATTTCTGAAGAGAACACATATGCTAGGAGTGATTTTTCTTTCACTCATTCAGCCATCTGTTGTTGAAAGCATTCGCTCTGCTCCTGCTGCATGAAAACAGCTCTCTTTCCATTTTAAGCTGTGAAGAAATATTCTTCTGTGCCATAAAGGAGTCACAAATTGTGTGAAATTTATGTAACATACTATAAAATGCTGTATATAGATCGCAGGAGAGGCTCAGCTTTCTCACTCTTCAGCTCTTGGCTTTCGTCTTGGCTCTTACTGCAATTTTTTTTTTTTTTTTGCGATTTCACAAAATAGTTTCACATTTACGTCCAAACTAGGAAACTAGGTCGCTGACATTATTTTTTGTGGGGCTTTTTGTAAGTTGTAGGATTCTGGAAATATTTGGCGTTCACTTTCAAGTTTTATAGTCCGTAGAATGGATCCTTGTGGATCAGTGGTACATGATCTGTAGAATACATTGAAAAGTCTCTGAAAGGTAGTTGAAATATGAACAAATGAGGTTCCATGATTAAAAATCTTTTTTGCTATTCTGTTTTGAGCTGAAACATATTTTTTTCAGGGACCGTTATGGTATCTTCCGGATGCCTTCTCACATCTGTTTACAGATTATTAATATTGCCCCTTATTGTGAAATAGGTGAGAGAATGTTTATATACATGCAGGGTGGTATTAGGATTAAAAATTCAACATTTCTGTTCTAAGATAAGAAGATTAGATACATTTAGCTTTTATTGTCATATGTTACCATCTTTTTGCTGTGTAAGACATGGCAACAAGGATCCATAGGGGTCCATTCAAAGGCCTACGGACATCGCAATGAACGTCAAACATGCAGAATTTTACAGTTATTGAAATAAAATAAAATGTCAGTGATATAATTCAGATGTAAATCATGCAGTGTTGTAATATCACTGGTGTATAGATTTACTGTACAACTTTATTACCATTACAATTTCTGAGGATAAATCCGCTTCCGGACAACTGCACCACACAGAATTGCTCACTTTGGGCGATTTCTGTACAACTTGTAATTGGTGATGTAATCTTTTTAGTGCCAGCAAAGGATTTTATTCATCCTGGTGCCAAGGTTTGCGCTGATGGAGCACGTTGGCCTTGAGTAGGTCCTTCCCTGCGGCATAAACCTGGACAGACAACAAATAATGTCCACAGTTACCAACAAGAGACATTTGTATTCAAATTCCACGATTAGTAGCTGCAAACTCCTTTCATATCCACACTCCCCCAAAGCTCTATCAGCTGTTGTGTTGCATGCTGACACACACACACATCTGCTAAATAACTGTTTTTTCGATGGCAATGTTTTGTTTCTCACCAAACACTTCAATATTTGCCCTTCGCTCGTAGCGCTCTCGCTCCCCCGAGATCCCCCTGAGGCATCTGACTCTAAATGAATATGCCTCACTGTCAGCTGTTGTTTCTTGCGTACAGCCTGGTCAGCCCTCTCCGTATATTTCCATAATCTCCAGGCTTTGTGTGTCAGCATCTTTGTACGTGCGCACATAGCACCACATCATTTGTTAGAACTATGGCGGTTATAAAAAGCGATAGAAAGCACTCATCGTACTCGTTTCCCGTGGAGCCTGGGATAAGATGCCACTCAAATAGAACACTCTTGTCACTTTGTGTGTGTGTGTGTGTGTGAGTGCCGTGTTGCGGTGGAGAGGTTACCATTTGCATAGCCGCTAATGGCTTGTTATAGGTTGGCATTTGAATAACAACAAAAGGCTTTTAGCTCGTGCCGGTAAATAGATGAAACTGATTTTGTTTTCACAGTTGATCGTCAAATAAAATTGTCTCTTTGTGCGCATATGTGTGCCCCTCAATCCATATGATAAAACATAAAGTTATCTCAGATATCAGTATAAATGATAAATTTGACTGGTTGAGTGCATTACGCCTGATTTTGTGTATATTTCGTTCATTAGTAGCTGTGAGCAAATGTCGGCCAACTCGCAGCGGTGAATGCCACCTTATTTGCCGATATGCCGATGCCGGTCAACGTCGTGCATATCGGCCGATACCGATGTTGACATCGATGTTGATGTTGAATAAATCGGTGCGTTCCTAATAATTACAATTATTTGTTTCTTTGTCTGTAGAAGTCTTCAGACTGTGGGGTTTGGACATTTCAGTTTCTGGCCAGATGGCGTCATCAGACAAAAGACTGACAATAACGTAGACAGTTGTTCTTGGACATTCCGCCCTTGTCTGGGAGAGTAAAGTAAGGGTGCAACATAAAATGCAGTTCCCCCCCCACCCCTCCGGTGAAATAAAAAAAGGCCTTGACAAAGTGCTTGAAGCGTTTATTGTTACAATCACTCAAAAGTAACAGTGGTATTGGTAAAATTAACGCAAATCACTCAGTGAGCCCAAATAACAAGAGAATCTATAATTCCAAAAGAGTGAAAAATAAGAAAGATGATACACAAAGCCTTTTATACACAAAACAAGAAACAAACATGCAGTTCACCCCTACGGCGAAATGAAACATGCAACAATTACAGCGGTGAGATTTACAACGTGTCCAAATTTACAACGTCCAGTAATCTCTATCACGACTTTCAATCACAACCCAACCCTGGGACTTCTAAAAGGCACACATATGGTGTGAAAAAAGCCATTTTAGATCCTTTTGAATGTCCGCTTCAAAGTTTCAATAGTTCCTGATTTTCAAGAATTCCTTTCAATTTGTCCACTTTCCAAACATGCACAGGTTTTTCTGGTAATTGTGCCTCATGTTCCAAAACGTCTGTTGGCACTATGGTAACTGCCTCGCTGCTGCAGCACCTCTGAATGGATTAATCACCCGGCAGGATGAATCCTGGTCATCTAATTACCGACAAATTAGATGGAAGTAATGCCTGAGAGGGGTGCCAAGGCTGTGCTGGGATAATATGATTTTGTGTAATCTGTCTCGCCATCAAAGTCTGCAAAGGTCTACTGTTATTGTCTCTTTCTTTCTTGCAAATTCTGTTTTCGGTGTCTCCAGAGGCAAAACTGTGAAATTATCCGATCAATAGAAGTGTTTTTGGGTGATAATTCAAAAGCTTGCTTGAAATTTTCGTGGAAGATGGAAAGTCTCTCTCTCTCTCTCTCTCTCTCTCTCTCTCTCTCTCTGCCCCCCGTCTCTTCTTGTTTTCAGCTCCCCTTCCATTTATTTCCAACTTCACTCAGCCCTGGGAGCTCAGTGTTGGTGGCTGCCAATATTAAATAACCAAGTCTCTGCCGCCGTAGTAATTATTGCACATCCATGACTGGCCCTGTCGGAGGAGGCGAGCGTGTGCGTCTGTGTATATTTGAGATGGTGTGGAAAGAAATTGTGTGTTTAGATGCAATTGCAGATGTATGTGTCTGCGTGTGAGCTATTCAATAGACTAAAAAGTCAACTGTGCTCATCCCACCATAAAAGCCCTGCAGAAACGGAGCACGACGCCCACTCGCTCACTGAGAATAGTTCGCAACTCCACCAGTTATGTGGTACATTTAGTTTACAGTTCATTCTCAGCGCTTTCTGAGTCCACACAGGAAATAAAAGCAGTGGGTTCATTAATTCCTATCTGGGTCTGTTACGTAGGGAGATGTTCATCTTGTAGGCTGTGCTCTTGTGGGCCTGGTTGATAGCAGGGCGGTTAGGACAGGTCGACAGTCTATTACAGCGCTGACACAGAGAGACAGACGACTCAATCACGCTCCCATTCACACCTACGGTCAATTTAGATCCTCCATTTCACCTACACTGCATGTATTTGGAGGTGGGAGGAAACCGGAGTACCCGGAACAAACCCACACGGACACGGGGGGGAACATGCAAACTCAGCCCGGGACGCGAAGCCATCGCAAAAATCGTGGCGAAAGCAATAATTTGTGACAGGATTAGAACTGAAAGTGTTGCATCTGATCTGTCACACGCTCGCTCCCTGACACACACATCACACTCGTATTAAAGTGAAGCAATATTATTTTATGGTGTCCGCTGTGCATTGAGCTCGTGTCTCGGTCTCCTCTGCCCCGGTGTATTAGAGCAAAGCCTCTCCAATGCAACCGTTATTGCTCTCACAGAGCAACGTGACTTCCCTGTTGTCAGCAAATTTAGGTGTAAAATAGATGTCATTATGCCTGTAATATTGAAAGTCAAATCCCAGAGACGCACTGATGGCTGAACGTCTCACTTTGAAGGCTGAGGCAGGAACCGAAGTCGCACCTGAGAGATGCACGAAGATGAGACGATTTGTCTTTAACCCGCGCTAACCTACATTAGCTGTGATTTATTTGGAAAAAAAAGAGTGCCGTTATATCTCCTCTGTGGCCCTCCGAGAGTACGGAGGATCCTCTCCACCCGGCGGAGGATTAGGGAGCTTTGTGTGTCTGAATGAGCGCCGGAGCTGAAGGTGACCTGAGGAAAAACTTTGCCTGCTGCCGTGTGTTGCATCCATTAGTGTTCCAACGAGCATAAACAAACATGTGTGAGATGCGATATAGAAAGAGATCGGCCGTATCTGTGCCTGTATTCTCCGCGAGGCGTTGTGAGGTCGAGGAGCCTGGCGAAGAGGAGAGTGCTGAGTAAGCGTCTGGTACCTTGTCCTCACACCACCTCGGCAGATGAATAATATCAGTGTGGCGTGGCTACAAATATAATCTGCTCATTTGTGAGCTAATTGCGCCGTGGCAACCAACACGGAGCGCACCGAGCGCGTTTGAGTAATTACGATACAGATGTGGCACAGAGGAAGGGAAACATTTGCTTCAGGTAATTGAAGCCGACACGCTTGGCACAAAAGAAAATGAAGAGAGTTTTCGGGATGTTGGAGTCAGATTAAGATGTAGCGCCACCTCAGCGTGCAGCATAACTCACTGTTTTATAGCCATCTGTCATTTTCCAGTGGAGAGATTTTATATTCGATTTACTATGCAGCCCATTGACTTTGAAAGGAGGACACCAGAGATATGTAGCTCAGAGCTACAAGTGGGGGTTAGCTTTGTATTTTCTGCACTGGATTTCTCTCTCACGCTCACACACGCAGACGCACAAACGCTCACATATGGATGCCCACACACAGTCAGTTTGATGTAGTAGAGAAAATAAGTGTGGAATGGGATGATAAAGCTCAAGAGGGGAAGTCAATAAAAGACCAGTGAGAGGATGGAGTCTATTTATATCCCCAGTGATTACTTCACTTTTTGAAATTCCATTTTTTCTTCTTCTAGATGTCAGTGTGGAACAAGATGATAAAAAGACATCAAAGTCTTTTTTGGGGATTGAAAGAGCGCAGCATTATCACGTCCGCTCAGTTAGACTCCATAAAGAACCGCTTTCAGAGCACCTGAATAATTAATGAGATCTATGAGTAAAGAGGTAATAAAAGGTAGAAATTCTCTCAGTTTGAGCGTAAATGGCATCGCTTTCTTCTTTCCTATAGTGGTGCTGATGAACATGCTTGACCCTTGAAGCAGATTTTATTATTCTGTTGCTTTATCTGTCACATCACCTCACTTACCCCTCCCCCCATTTTTGGCCCATCTCCTGTAATTTAGCAGTAGCTATTGTCCATCATTGAAATAATCTCATATAATTAATCCGATGCTACTCTAAGACCTATTTTTAGTCTTCATTTCAGTTCTTATTATTGTGTAAACACAAGTGAATACAGGCCATAATGATGATTATTGGACATTTTGAATGTATGATTGTAGTGAACAGGAACTTGCTTAAAAAAAAGACAAAGTAACAAAGTTTCTCTCTGGGGGGCATACATGTATCTGTCTGTGTCTTCATGCTTAAACTGTAGAGTGCCAACCCCCACACACACACACACTATTATTAATGTGGAAGCAGTTTCTCCTGACTTCCCCCCGTGTTGAATTCAGCTTCCCATCCTTTACACCCTACAGATGCCCACCACAGGTTGGTACCCTAGTACCTCTGCTGTGTGGGAGTCCCTCACAGTGTCCCTGAGAGGACCAAACACAAGTCTTCTGTGCAGGTGCTCCAACCGACCAGAAGGGGTCTCTAGCACAGCACCCACCGACATGGTCAGTTGTGTCCATAAGACGGTTGGCGAGTGGGAGAGCAGTCATAAATCACTTGTGTAAGGACTAATTTGTATAATAACGCACAAGTTTAATCATTTTATGCAAAAAAAAATGAGAAAAATTTGCATGAGTGATTAATGGCAGTTATTCTGCTCCAAAGATGCACGTCCAAGCCAAGAGTTACCAGGACCGGGAAGCCATTGGATCGCTGCTTTAGTCGAATGTTGCCACCTAAACACCTGGTTAGATAGACTCACAAACTGCAAGGCTAGCGAGCCAGTGTTCGGCCAACATCTGCGTTTCGTAGGCTGTGTTTAGCCAGCTGGACTGTTCTCAGGTGGCCTTGAAGAGACACCTCAAGCACCTCAAATGACCCGGTATACGGCAGTGTACTGCAGCAAAACAGAATACCGGATCAATTAAGCATTGGAAGGCGTTCAAAATAGACTTCTAAATGAGAATCAAAACATGGACATCTGTATTTCTTCAGCTGTTGTTTCCTATTTACCGTGTAGGTTTTAGTGAAATGAGTTTGCCGTATGAGTTGATAGTTGGAACAAAATTGCTGTGTTTAGAACCTCTGTGTGTTTGTGTGTGTGCCAGACTGTGATTAGTCTCCCCAGCTCTGGCCTTATTATAAAGGACCCCAGAGATAATCCAGCAGTAATGAGAAATGGACACAGGATGGCTGAATAATATGTCCTTCTTAACAACATTCTAACATAAATTCACTCATCAGGAGTCAAGTCACAGCTATGATTTAGTCGCTTATGGGCTCGGATAATAAACTTGGATAACTACTGCCTGGTTTTCCAGCTTGTTCCGATTTTGGATAGTACCTAATACTTGTGACTTTTCCAAGCCTGGATTTTAACGTAAGAAAGACCCGTGAGGCCTTTTTCCTGTCTGATTGAGCCCATCGTTCTGTGCTGGAATACTAAACCGACTGGCTGAGTGATTTTATGTGTACGGACGAATAATTACCTTTGACTCTGGAGGGATTCCTGGGTGTTAGGAGGCTTTATATCTGAAATATTTTACCCATTTAAATCTTGATCACACTGGACTCTGGGGCTTTCATCCCACATCATTTTCCAACCTCGCTGTGAAAATAAATGTCCAATTAATTTCATAACCTGAGCTGCACCGGGGTGCAGTAAAATTCTGGTGGTTAGTATCTCCGTTTGAGATTTTAATGATCAGTAACACCGCGCTTGTTCGATATCAGAGCTAACTCCGAGCAGGCAGCATCAGTCATGTGCGGTACGCAACGTGCATTGATTTTGGGAAATGACAACACAGCAGGAAGCAGTGACGGCACTGGTCGGGAGATTTTTTCAGCTTCTAAGACGACAAAGTCTGAAGCGTGGTCGTATGGTCTGTCTGTCTAAGTTGCTAATAGAATGTCAGTGATGTAAAATGGAGCTTTCAGGATGAAAACACTCCACTTTGTCCTGCTGCTGTAATGTTATGGTTTGTGTGTTATGCATATTTTGTTCATTTATAATTCATCAGTCATCAGATTAGTTGTAAACGTATGCTTGTCAATTGTTGCGGTGCTCACTTACACTTAATTTCTTTGTTGATATCAGCTGTGTTGCTCTCATGATTTACTTACTTGAGGTTGTGCTATTTAAAGTCGCACTAGGAAAACCAATGCTACGACTAATACAAATGATAACAAGTTTTGATGAGTTTGTTTTATTACGGTGAATCTCCATCATGTCAATACGAGTCATGCTGCAGCCGACTCCTCCCCATATGCAAACATGATCTGGACTTTACCCACTCACACACACACACACACACACACAGGTACACACCATTCCCCTCGTATGCTTATGCAGCCATCTTTTAGACAGGCACACACCTGCATCCAAAAATAGTCTTCAGCTCAAAACAAATAGAAGTGGGACAGGAGACAGAAGGACCAGAGGACTAATCAGCCTCATGAAAGTTTCCTCGTCTTTGCTAATTGATATTTCTAATCTGCTCTGATTGGTCTGGACAGAAGGCAGTGACCCCATTTGGCCCCAGTCAGTTTGTGGAGGAACAGCTTCCAGATCTTGTTTTAAGCACCCCCCCCCCCCC
>OMNV01015977.1:63916-81455 GCA_900303265.1 Brotula barbata | reverse complement strand
AGCTTGCACGGCGTGTGTGTGTGTGTGTGTGTGTGTGTGTGTGTGTGTGTGTGAGGGAGTGAGTGTGTGCGTGTATGTGTGTGAGTGTGTGCACGTCTACTCACCTTTTCAGCTCGAAGATTCACTAGCCGGGATTCTTTTCTCATGCAGATGTAGAAGGGCTGGTCGTCCCGTTCCGCCTCTTTGACAGACGCTCAGATTGAGCTCGGGCTTTAATTCAGGTTTGCGTGATTATGATGAAAATGTCCATCGTTGGTGTGAATGTGTGTGCATGTTTGGAGACCTGTCTCGCACATTTCACACTCGCACGAGTGAAAGAATACGCTCTGTGGTGACAAAAACTTGTATTACTCCAAACTAGGTTAATCTTAAAATAACAGGATCCCGTTGGCCTCATTATGAACAATTCTTACCGTGACATGTATGTGTGTGACTCCATCGGATCTATCAGGCTCATATGTCATCAACTCCACATCACAAATGCGTGTGTGTGTGTGTGTGTGTTTGGGGGGTAATGTCTGGCACCGTACCAACTTCCTGCTTTAAAGCGGTTATTGAAGGTTAGCCGAACGTCTTCTGGTCTCGCTCCTTTCTGCCAACGTCAAGTGTGTTTGTTTAAGGGATCCCTCAAGTAATGTAAGCACAGACCCCTCCCCCTCCCCCTCCTCTCTCAGCCGTCCTCTCTCCATTTGAAATGTGATTACAGGAGCGGACGGAGGGAGGGTTTGTTGGAGGTAAAGACGATGTTCCTTTTAAGCTCGCTCCTGCCTTTCTGCCCCCATGTGGGATTCGCCCTTGTCTTCCCTCTCTCCTCCCTCTCTTCGTCGCTCCCTCTATCACTTTTTCCCTCGGCCCTGCTGAGCAAGCAGGATTTACCGGTTCAGAGTGAGGGTCCATCCAAATTGGGAGGGAGAGTGGAGTGCAGAGGAGAGAGAGAGAGAGAGAGAGAGAAGGGGAGGTAAAAAGCAGCCCCCCTCCCCTGGGGTAGTCCGATTGTGATTTATGGGTAGACATTTCTCCACACATGTTTGGCCGCTGCTCCAATTAACACCTCCACCAATCCGTGGCTGTGCTTGACAGATGCTGAATCCAAGCGAGGGCAAAGTGGATTCATTAGTCTTTCCCATGTTTGTTTGTAGGATTAAGCAAATTCAAACGTGGACTTTGGTTTTTTTCGGGTGATTTTAAGGTCAGTTGCTGCTGCCGTAGTGTGAAAGTTTGGAAATTGCAGAGTTTCTTGCAGAGAAACCAATGTGGGCAACTCAGGAACACTTTTGTCTGTTCCCATCTCTGTTCTACAGTGGAACAGGTGGCAGTACGGTGGTGCAGCGGTTGAAACAACTCCCTCACAGCAATGAAGCCCAGGGTTCAAAACCCTGCTCCTAATCCGCAGACGTACTCCTGCCATTGACTTTGGCAGGAGGAGGAGGAACCGCTTGGTCACTCTTAGAACCAGCTTCCTGTTAGTTTAAGGTCTGCATCATTGGTAGCTTCAGCATGAAGCGAGTTATATGGATAAAACTGCCTTGCCAGGTTACAAAGCGTAGAGGAAGCTCCCGGGTTCGAACCTGCACTCTCTCATCCCACCTACAAAGACTAACACGTTTGGTGAACTGGATGCTGGACAGTCTGCCGTAGGTGTGAATGGGAGTGTGGATGAGTTTGTGTCTTTCTGTGTGCCTGTCATGGGTCTTCCATACCTTTCGCCCTATAGGTGGGATTGGCCCGTAGGGGGTGTATCATAGATCAGGTCTAAATCTGACTACTGTTTTGTTCCTCCAGGGGGCGTGATAGACAAGGACCTGCGCCACTACCTCAACCTGCGCTTCCAGAAAGGCTCTGTGGACCACGAGCTGCAGCAGATCATCCGGGACAACCTCTACCTCCGCACCGTCCCCTGTAAGTCCCCCCCACACTGCCGTTGCACGGTTTCTGGGCTGCAGACTGCGATGAGTTACTCCACGTCCTCTCCTGTTGTCATTTGCCATTGGACTCCGTCCAAAGTGTTGCTAACAATCTGTCTGATAGTAATCGATGAGCTGCTGTGTTGGTTTAGCTTGAGTCGGGCTTACGCGCTGCATCTCATGCAAGGGGGACCTTTAAAATCAAGAGCTGACTCTAATGAGCTCCATCACCTGAACACACACAGCATTAAGGTGTTTTTAAACCCAATCAATGCCAGGAGGGCGCCTGGGTCTCATTTTGGGTGTGTGTGGACAAGCTAAGATAAGATTTGGAAGACTTAACGGTATCGACTGTGTGTGTGTGTTTAGGACAGAATGCGATAAGTGTGTGACATTCTGGCCTTTCTCAGGGCCACAAAGCTCCATCGGCTTAGACTTATTGAGGTTTAATCTATATTCTTCCGATTCATTTTGACCATTTATTTGCCCAACATTTGCTCATGTCTTTTTTCGGGTGTAATACGTGCGTGCGTGTGTGTGTGTGTGTGTGTGTTAGTGCTGCATTAGCCAAGTCGTGCCATTAGTCGTGCCCAGCTGTCTGCTGGATAACCCTGCCCTGAATTCTTAATTGAGACGCTTCCTCCCAGGCCACGGGCAGGCGGATTTCACCAAAGCCACTTTTCCTGCTCCGTGTCGCTGAGCCGAATATGACAGGAGGAACAAAAAGAGCTGTTTGTTTACAACAGCAGCTAATTTTCGCGATAAGCATTCACAGGGCGGCTGTCAGAAAGGAAGTGGCGAGGTAAAGACGGAGGACAAATGGAGGGACGGAGACATAAAAGGGAGTGGAGGGGATAAAGAGGAGACGGGCTGGATGATGGGACGTGGAGGATGATAAGCACAGGAGTAAATGGACTGCAGATAAACTGAGGCAGAGACAGAGGGTGGTGAGAGAGGTTAACTGGCGCTTAAAGAAACCTCAACAATGAGCCTCAGTGTTGTTTGCTGCTGCGGAGAGGAAGGCAGAGCTGAGCTGAACAACACACACATGAACGGGTGAATGGATGATACCTTTACATTTACACACACAAAACAAGAGACTTCATAATCATATCTAAGATACTTCATAAGCGAAGTGATTTTTCCTCCATTGTATATATTTTTGACCTGCGCTTGCTTTCCCTTTATTTGTCTTGAAGTAGTTTGATTTGTACTCTTAATTTTAAGGTATTTATTGCTTCGTGTCTGAACGGTTGCCTTGCCTTACACCAGACAGCCTGCAGTAAAAGAATTAACACAATACTGAATATACAAACTCGTAAAGGAAAGTAACCCCCAATATGTGTACGAGCGTCATACATGAGGAAAAATACTCAGTAACTCCACCACCTCTGAATATCTGGAACAGACAGCCGTGGCTCCATCAGGGCCGGGTGTGATTTTTGATAACTGATGCTGAGCGAGGCTGAGGGGAGAGAGATAGAAGGAGATTTCTTACGTGATCGATCTGAGGTAATTCATCACAGCAATTTAAACATAACCCTGCGGTGGTGAAGAAGACGTTTGCCGTAGAGATGAGGGCTTGACAAGCAGACAGCGGGAACATTACTGCCACTCATAGCCGTAGCGGAGCCGGGGTGGGTGGCTCGGGCCGTGCCAACTCTTAGACAAATTGCCTGGTTGAAATCCAAGGTCAGAGCGTTAATAGGCCAAGCCCATGTGAAATCAAGCCCATCGTCTGGTAATCCACACAGATTTGATCAGGGAGACAGAAAGTGGAGAGGAGTGAGCGCGCGGAGACACGTTTTGCCGCTTAAGTGGGTTACGCTGATCGAAAACGACTAGATTATTAAAGGGAAATTGAATTGCAAAACATGTCAATTGAAATGTATGAATTCATAATCTGACTTCTACTTTTGCGTTTGGCCCCGTGCTGATTTATTTATAGACAGCCGGGCTGCGGCGCGTTCGCATCGGGATCCAGAGTCGGGGTTATTTTAAGTAACGGCGCTTTTTCCGTGTGGCTCCAAAAGCCACGCGGCGCTGTGGCATGATCAAAAACCTCTGCTGTCGCACAGCAAGAACGGCGCGGGAACAGCGACTGTCGCCTTTGATCGCACGCGGACGCCTGTTTTGACCGCGTGAAATGAGAGAAACGCCCCGCTGTGAGTATGGCTGCGCTCTCCTCTGGAGGATGTAAAGTTGACGGTCAGCTCGGTGATCCCTCGCTGTGAGGCTGCAGCGGCAATGCACACGATTGATTCGATACCTCCACCAAGGCCCCTCATTTTCCTTTTTTTCCACAGTATAAAACCAGGATCGTTGCTGCGTGAAAACGATTTATCACGCAAATACGTCGTGTGTGTAACGTCTGAAAAATGGCTAAAAAACACTATTGTCTTTGGCTTTCATATTTGTAGCCTTATTTTTTATAGTGACATCATTAGCCCTGTGTAAATGGGAGTTGATATCTGAGTATCCCCTTCTTGAAGGTTTTGTCTCCTACTACTTAAATTCCTCTCTTTTTTAATACCCCAACCTTCAGCTTTACTGATACGGATGCACACCCATTAAGAATCCATCTTTATTTTTCACTTTAACACACTGTTGTTTTTGCCACACAATGAACTGCGTGATAAAAACGTGAAGGTCATCAGAGGTGTAACGTCCTCACTAGTTGCCAGCGTGTTTATCTCTCCCATCCTCATTATCTTTGATTTATTGTCAGGTCCTCTTGTCTTCTCTCTCTCTCTCTCTTCCTCCATAATGTTCTACAGCTGCCTCACCACTCTATAGTTAGCTGTGTCTTACGTGTTGACAGGTGTGTGTGGACACAGTAAAGCACTTAGTGACCTGTCAGCTTCGCCGTCTATCTTTGACTTTGTGAATAATGGAGCTGCTGATGGAGACCTCAGGTACTGTTGGAGCTTGTTGTTTTAGTTTTTCACTTTCTCTTCCCCTCATTATTTTGCCACCGACATGGACAGTGGCGCTTGTGGAGAAAAAACATTAAAAGGTGCCATTAGCCACACATCGCGATGGGTTTGCGAACGCCGGCGGCATTGATCGCAGCGATCCTAAAATGCCAGGAAGGCGGCGGTTTGAAAACAGGGGAGGGACGCCGTGAAAACATCACCGCGAACAACCGCTAATGGAGAGTTGGGGTTTATGAAGGGTGTGATGGGATGTCCACACGTCCGTCTTTCAAGTGTGTGAGTTCGTGTCAGGCCTCATGTCCTCTGTGTGTGCATGGGTGGGCTTAAGTGCTCCCATCCATTCATGCAGGCGTGTGTGTGTGTGTGCTTTGGCATATGGTTTGATGGCAGGAAGTAGTGGTTGAAACTGAGAGTTAATGGGGAGTTTGATGGCCGCGGGGACATTGAGTTTATCTTAATGGCTGGAGTGACTGTGTGCAAAACCGATGATGTTTACTAATGAGGATGACGCTCCTCATCCATCTGTCTGTCCACGCTTGTTGGCGTGATCTCCCCGTGGTGAAGCAGGAAATAGGAATCTCCTCTGTTCATTACATTACAAGCCTGTGTGTGCAGTGTCTTACTAGTTGTGTTTTCTTTGCTTTTGTCATAATTGGTGCCTTCAGCAAATTGTCAGCATTCACCGAGTTGAATTTATACGACTATTTTCTATTCAAATATTTTCCCACGGCTTAGTGAATCCTGTCTGAACCGCACCAAACCAGATGAATCCACGATTTAACAGTTTGGGGTCAAATTGAGAAGGATTGTTCCAGGAAAGGACAGACCGAGTGTGTATTTGCGGCAGCGACACTGAAGGTTAACAGCGTTACTACTTTCACAGTATACAGAACAGGGTTTCGACATAAATTTACCATTTTAAGACTCCTTTTTTGTATGTTGGAGTATTTTTGGAGGTATTTGGCGTTCACGTACCAGGTCTGTAGATCCAATGGTTTGGTCTTTGAATAAACCCTTATGGATCTACGGTACACACGCTATAGAACATCTCCTAAACATCTCAGCTTTAATTGGCTTTTATTTTGGGTATGGTTGAAGTAATGTTGTTCCAGACTGCAACCTGGAAAGTGAAGTTTAGACAAACATTTCCAGAAAATGTGGTCCAAAGTCAACAAGGACAGCTCCAATGACTGGAGAAGAATCTTTGAACTTGGCTAACCCTGTTGATCTACCATTCCTGAATCTGGGAGTAGTCCGGTTTATGGGCGTTGAGTTGAAAGCCAGATCTTTTTTCCTGCACAAACATCTCTCCTGGCTGATCTGAATCTGATATTTTGCTCCTTTTATACTTCGTTGAACTTGTTCTCAGAGTCTGTCCAATAACGTCTGATAGTTCTGGTAATTATCATGATTAAACAGCAATGAACTCAGGTACTTCATCCACCACCCAGCCAGATCGTTCTCAGTGGAAACGATAAATCTATGCAGGTAAATTTCCTGCTGGGAGCCCCCAGATCTTTTTAAAACACAAAGCCAAAGTCATAAATCCTCCTGTCTATTGTTATGACGACCCTTACGAGCCAATAGAAACGTCTCTACGTCAGCGCAGCCTGCTTGAATGAGGGCCGGGGACTCTTCATGGCTCCTTGGATGAGACCTGAATTCTGCCTGACATTATGAGCCAGATATCAGTAATGTCGCCTTTAGTTTGATCACATGTCTGTGTTTGTGTTTAACAGCTGGATGTCTGATGGATGACAGCAATAATCAGGATAATAAAAAGAGGAACTGCTCCCTGATGCCACTCCATTCATTATTTAACGTCTCTGTGAGAAACCGAGTAACTGTGAGCCAGGCAGAGGAGGCCTCAGCGCGGAGCTCCGAGCTGGGGCTCAGGGTGGTGCTGAAGATGGGGCACGATGACGTTTATACGATAGATTCAAGGACTTTTGATGACGCCGTAATGGATTTCATGTTTTCCTTTGCGGGACGGAGAGACCTCTTTTTCGTTCTCCCCATCTCTGATCCTCTCCGTTTTGCTCCATCTTCTCTCTATTCTCCTCTCGGTGACAAAGGTTAGGCTGTTCAGACACATGCCCTCACTCTCTTTCATCTTTTTGCTCTCTGTTCTCCTTCTGTATTCTCATTTACTCATTGACTCATCGGCGGTGGGGTGGGGTTTCCATGGCAACTGTCTGCGTCAAAGCCTCGACTCCTCTTAAACTGTCAACCTTCTTTCTTTCCCCCCTGAACGCTGTTCCCTGAGACGACGGGCTCTGAAGGATGGAAAAGAAAAGCAGGAAAGTGTGAAAATAGGGCAACCACCGAGCAAATGAGCATCCCAGTAGCTTTTCAGAAATGGGATTTGAACCCACACGTCCATTCAGTACCCTTGTTGTCAACAGTAGCCACGAATCCTTTGCCAGTTTTGTAGAAAAAATAGGCAAATTTGTCAGGTCACTCACTCCTCTCCTTACAAATTTTCCTATTTTTTACATTATTTTATATTATAGGTCCTTGTTCCATTATTCACTCTTTTTTTCTTTTCCCTGCCGCTCAGCTATCTTCGCTTGAGTTCTTTGAGTGCATTCAAGATTCAATTTTTGTTGTCTTGCACTTGTAACAGTGCAACATCGTTACACGCAATTAATTTCCGAGGACTCCGGAGCCAACCTGAATGATAAATAAAATAAAGTGGAGCAGATCCTCATGCACTCCTTTCGAGTTTCCTCTTCGCGTTAACACCAGATCAACGTGCTGCGAGTGTGAAAACTTTTAGACTCAAGCGAGCGCAAGATCTTTTTTGCGCGTATTTGAGTGTCACCTGTTATTCAGCTTTTCAACTTCTGACTGTGTAAAACTGTCTCTCAGCGTGTCTTGTCGCGAGCGGGCGTTGACAGGGAGGTAGAGCGGTGCGTGGGTGGGCTGGAAGGATTGACTGACAGGGCGGGACACAGATGTGGATGTGCCAGGCGGTGAGCTCGAGATGACGCTCGACACTCGTCAACAGATGCGGCCTACGGAGAGAAGTGTGAAATTTGCTCCTAATTGGCGTTCATCACACAAAGACCTTCAAGCTGTCCGTCTTCAATCCTTCAGCTGTGTGAGCTGAGTGAGTTATGGTGTTGAACAGATAAATCCATCAGGTGGGCTGCCCACGGTCGTCTTACCGTTACGCTGTCACCGGCTGTCTGCAAGTTCCGGCGTTGGCTTCAGTTTAATGATGACTTGAGAGAGACGGAGGAAGAACGATTGTAATGTGAAACTTTGATCCGTCGGACGAGATTTACTCCACGCCTCCGCCGGCTGAGACGATGAGATCTACTTAAGATAAGAAACCCCGAGACGTTCCTGTACAAAGCCTTTACTCTGAAGCATTAGCAACATTTGGATCATTACCATTTGTGGTTTTTGGTGTCCCGGATCACTCACGTCAAAGTAAGAGGTACCTAACGGACCTCAGTACCTCAGCGTGTCCTTGCTCCGTGACGCGACACGTCTCTGGACAATACATTTTGGGAGCGACCGTGTTGCAGACTGACAACTCCTTTGAGATTGAAACTGGAGATAATCAAACCTCATGTCATTATTAAGTGGGGGAGTGAGTGCCACATGGACACTGCTTTACTTAATTGTGTCCATAAGGAATAGTTTAAGTGACTTATTCAGCACAGAGCCCTCAGCATAAAGAAGCTAAATTCAGCTCGGTCAGTCAAGAGATGGATGATTTTACTTTTCTAACGTCAACGACAAATCTACACCCTGAATCCTCTCATGTAGAAAACGACAGACAAGCGTGTCATACAATGGCATCAAAGCCGGATCGTGGTGAAGAGTTGAAACCTAATTTTTATTGTGCTGATGAAGAGAGGATGCAGCTTTTAGGGAGGTAAAGTAGAACTACAGAGGCCTAAGTCATAATTAAAAAGGAGGTGTTGTTATTCCTTATTTGTATCTCACACGTCAGCTGCTGTTTTTCACAGTCGACTCCTCGGACAGAACGTTGTCACAACATTTGTATCGAGCTCTGCTCTCCTTTGAAAGACTTCATTCACTGCCTCCGTCCGTTTCTCCGATGTGTCCTAAAAATGGATTGAAGCGGCGGGTGGAGACGTCCCCTTCGTGAACTTGCGTGCACTCAAAGTCAACTTCTGACTCTTCTCTGTCTTTCTCTGAATGTTCGGTTCCCGTTTTGGCAGAAGTACAGCGAAGCGCACTGAAAATCCACGTCTCACCTCGGCCTTATCTCTGCAGAGGTGGATGAAAGTGCAAACCTTACGCCATCTTTTTAAACTCAGCCACAGGATGACAAAAGAGTCGGAACTCCTTATTCTAACAAAGCTGGGAGGAGATAAGAACACGGGGCAGTTTATCAGAAACGGCTTATATTTTCTAATGGTTTGTGACCAGGATCACTCCTGTTATGAGTCTAATAGAAAATGAACAGAGGCCGCTGGCTCTCAGTGCGCTGCCATGTAGCAGATGTATTATGTGTGTTTTATGCGTTACGGGCAACAATGTGTGTAGTGAAACAGGATAAATGAACAAGGAGGAAAATTCTGCTGTTTTTTGTGTTTTTCTTTATTCTGTGAATCGTGGTCGTCCGAGGCCCAAAGTCATTAGATCTAAAGAAGTGCTCTGAATGGGTGTCTATGGCCGTAATAATCTTCATCAGAATTTCGTAAGAAATCCGCTGATAACGTTCTGATTTATCCTGCTCACACGCCAACACACTCACAGAGGACGTTCAGACCGCTCCCGCTGCATCCGCACGTCACGCAGGCACCTGGGTCGTCGTATTTCCATAATGAAAGGCAATTTTCTGTGGAGGTGCTGCCCCTTCACGGCCCACCAGCTGCCCGCGCTATTGAATACCAGCACTTATTTAGAGCTGGCAGATTAATTGATCATAAAAATATTCATTAGTTGCAACCTTAATCTGGGTGAACATGTTTGCAGAAGGACATGCTGCACATGTACAAGGAAAATTTCAACACCCTGTCCTCTGCTTCTGTCTTTGGGTGGTGGCTCCGCCCACAACCTGTCAGACGTTGACACAGACGGTCGGTCGAAGTGGCCCGCGTGCGGCGCCGCTCGGGCGCCCGGGGACTTCTGTCTTAATATTCATGGCCAGAGCCTTTGTGGCGTTTGGTTGGCAGAAGATGAACCAAACATCACCTGGCGTCTGAGTGAATCTGCTCACACGCAAACACACATTCCTGTTGTTGTCCCCCTGCAGGGCTGTTTTCACATGCATTCTAATAACATGATTATAACCAGGAGAAGGTAGTACCCTGGCCTGTAAACAACTTAATCACATTATCTGACTGAAATCAAGGTCAAAATTATAGGAAGTCGAACTCGGTTAATAAATCTGAGTTATTTGTCAATTTTTGGAATTACTGTCTGCGGGTAAACAACTTAGCCCGGATTTTTTTTCATGCTTTCCTGAGGTCACTGAGTCATGCTGCTGCAGGGCTCTTTGTTTCTCAATAAACACCAACGTTTTGTATTTCTCTACCTGAAGGTGGATTCTGTGAACCGCCGGTGGTAAAACCATTCAGCAGTCAACAGAAATCAGCCATTTCGATAATTGAAAACTTATTTTTTTGATTCTTCACACAATCCCAAAGCATTTTTATTTGCGGACTTTTCGGTGTGAGGATTGGTAGCTTTTCTGTGGTCATGTTAGTGTTAATTGAATCCCTTTGTGTGATTTGTGTGCTCTATTATTTTGAAAAAAATAGGCAACTTGATGATCCGGCCTCCGATTCAGGGATGTTGTAGCAGGTTTCTGTCTTTTTTTTGACAGTTCCTGCACAAATCAAACCAATTGGTCGAAAGACAGAGAGTCAGATTCATCGTTAATGTTAAAATAAATGGAGTCGTAGAATCCATGTGGTCGTAAATATCCTTTATCAACTCTTCCTAAACATTCCTGTGAATTCCTGATTATAAAGTGTGTTGTTTGGTGGCTCATAAAGCGGCAGCGTGGGTCTGACGCTGTCTTGTGCTCTCTCCAAACTCTCCTGTTATCGCACTGTATACCTCTGCATGTTTACACCGTGTAGATTTCTGCATCCATATTCTGATCAGGCAGGGCGAGCAGCATCGTTTCGAACAGCTCCCCGCCTCAGCGTTCTCCTCTTTCCTGGAAATCCCTCCACGAACGTGCCAACTGTCACTGCTTCCACCTGCCTCTCCACTGATTAGTATCATGTGACGAGTCTCAGCCTGACAGAAACATTTTCAAACATCCTTCGTAGAAACCGAAGCAATCAGCGAGGCCAGACACGAGGGAGGAGAATCCCCAGGGTTTGTCTCATTAGAGAGAGTTTCACTGTCACTGTTCCCCAGTGTTAGCTGAGCAGACTTCACCATCCTTCATGTTAATTACTTGGGCTGTGTGAGTAATTGGCTTCTCTTGAATGTCTCTAACCCTAACAGAGAGGATGGGAATGAGCCTGTGGGGATCGTGGCAAAGGAGGACAGGATACAATAGGTTGAATCAAACTCGCAGGTTTTTCAGGTAACCGTTTTCATCGCTGGAGGAAACGATAAAAGGAATTCTTTTCACATCCATCTGGATCCTTCCCCACCAATCACTCCCTCAGTATATTTCCTCTTTTTGTTCTATGTCTTATCCCGTCTCCTCTGGGTTTTTCCGTTGAGTCCGCCGGTCAGCAGAACTGGAACGATCTGTACAAAATAGAACCGTTTGGCTAAAAGGACCCGGTTAAAGATTTGAAACAGTGATTCTTAGTGTGGGACCAAACGTTTTTTTTCTCTTCTACATCTGATGCCTTTCCCTCGTTGTCGTTCTTCCCTTCCTCCCTGCTGAATGGCTCGTTTTGGTTCGTTCACCTTGTGCAAAACCCCACAACCAATGCAACCAGACAGTTGTTGAAGACCTAGAATCACCTGAGGGAGGAAATCTGGAAGGCAGCGGTGGGAGCGGCCCTAAACGCAGTACCACGGAGGAGCGCCGTGGACGACTCGTGCTCCATTACTTCTATCAGAGCAACACATTGAAGCTTAAAAAAAAAAGAAAACCCTTCCTTTTTTTATCCCTCGTATTGCCTTATGTGTGCATTCATGCAGGTGAATGGTGCCCTGAGGATACGGAGGCCTTGGGTGTAAGCCTACTGGTGGGCTTTGTAATCAGAGATCCAATATGTGTAGCTGCTGCGCGCTCTGCTTCGACATATCAAAGCTCTGATTCTGTTTAACCAGGCCCCTAATGAAATATTCCATCTTACCCACATCGGTCAGGAAGGGAATTGAATCTGCGATGAAGTCTCCCGCCCGCCGAACGAGCAAAAGCCAGAAAAGAATGTGGGGCCGCGTTTGACGTTATGAGCTGCAGCCTCTGCGTCAGCTCCACGCGAGGAGCTTTCAATTCAAAAGCAAATGATATTATGGCGGTGCGCGTGCCTGCGTGTGTGTGTGTGCACTTATGGATAATGGCATTACTGTGCATGATGCCAGCAATAAATAGGACAGATCGAAACTCATTGCACCATATTTAACAGCTTGTGTTTCCCATTTTGTGGCTTTCAGCTTTGAAGGTTTAAAGACGCTGAGGAAAATCTCCTTTAACAGGTTTCCTCCATGAGACATCACAGTCGGTGATTAAAGAAGAATCAGGACCCAGCAAAAGCATTATTCACACATTCAAATCTACTCGGCGGTGCCAGCGGTTGGCTTGATTAGTTTGCGTTATCTGGGCTATTTGTTTTGTTCTTATCGTAGCCCTGTTGTCTCCTGCTGCAGCGACCCAGTGTCCTTACAAGGAAGATTAAAGTTTCATCTTATCTTCTAACACAATTACAACGGGGCTTCCTCGCAGGTTAAAGTGTCCCTCGGAAAAAAAGGGCTCCATTTCCAGCTCCGCTCATCAGTCCTAAAGGTATCAGAAAATCTTAAATGGATTTTAACAGAAATTACTTGCTGCTCTCTTCATATTGGTTTGAACTCGGGCCTCGGACTCCCACATTTCTGTGTCCGACACGAGGACACTGATTTAGATATAATTTGGAGCGGAACGAAGGGTAAAGCACTGGATCAGAAGCTTCATTTACAAGAAGTGGACAAAGTTTGCCCTCTGAGTTTTACTCAGAACGGTGCGAGGAGCAGATTTCTGACTCGCACATCAGACGTGAGCGCTCAGCTCGACGCAGCAGCGGAGAGTTAGGCTACGCAACAAATGCACCCATTCTTCCTCTCTGACTTAACATATAATGAAGAGCTTTAAACTTGTAGAGCCTGACAGCTTGGATTTGGCTAAAATAGGAACAAAAAAAAGAGAAGAACCAGATGATTCAGAGGACAGGTTGAATTAAAATCTAAGTGGCTCTGTGTAAACGAAGCCGTAATCGTTTCACGCCGCTGAATTCAAGAGCCGGACGGTCATTTGTTACCTTACAGGACTTATTTTCATGTTTCACACGGATGTCCTGGACTGTTTACACTAAACAACATGAAGAAAAAAGAGATGTTGAATTTTCCTAGTGTGAAAAAAATCCAAACTTTTTCGAGTCCGGTGTTATTTTCTTCACCTCGCAAAATGAAACTTCACGCTCTTTTCCCCATTTCTCCTGGCTGGAAATCAGCTCTCGGAGCAACAAGGCATGTCTGTATGTCCTCCTTATCTCTCTCTCTCTCTCTCTCTCTCTCTCTCTCTCTCCCTCTCTCTCTCTCTCTGCTTCTTTCTTTTGTTTGCTTTATTTCTCTGTGTGCTTCAGTGCGCAGGAAGATGCTCGGGCTGCTCGCTGCCAGATTGTTATTCTGATCAACAAAGAGCAACTGTTTGTTTCCTTTTGTTTGACATGAGCGGCGAGCCTCCCCACGCTCTCCAACGTGAACACGCGAGCAGACACACGCACCAGGAAGTGTGTGTTCTGTCCAATGCCTGTGAATGGACGATGTTGTCTAATGTGTCTGGTTCCGCCGTGTGAATTCTGTTGTTGTTGTTGTTCGGGAAAGAACGGGAAGACGAAATCCCTGCGGCCACCCTGATCTGTCACCGGAATGATGCGCTCGTGTCTCGTCTCATTACCGTCTCTCGTCAGACACGTCCACCTGATCGCTCGTATGCAAACACACGTGGCGTTTAGAGTGCTACTGTTTGACTCTCTTATATTTTGAGACTTGCGGCCAGATGTTTGCGGTTTCTCCGCACGTTTCAGACTGTTTATTTACCGATGGGATGTTTATGGATAATACTGAGATACGCAGCTTTAGCGGACCGTGTCCTCCTACAGACGGGCCCGTTTCTCTATCGGTCCTGCGTCGGCAGGGACACTCAGCCAACGTTCGCCCGCGATAATGTTGGGACTCGAGCGATTGCATCTGCGGGGACTTGATGAGAGCCAATTATGCTGATTAATAGAATTATAGCTTGTATCTCTCCTGGGGGATACGTCCACGTGTAAATAGAGGCTTTCCTCCTCCAACAGATCTCTCGTGTCCTCTCGAAACCGAACGGCGGCGGAGAGCTTTTCTCTCCAAAATGATCAGCAACGTCCCGCTGTTCTACCTCGGGCCTCTTAAATTTGTTCCACCTCATCCTCTGAAACCTTGAAGTCAGTGGAACTAGGACAGCAGCGTCTTCACATTTTGCCTCCGTGCGCTCCACCTCCCTGGGGTTTGTTTGGGGGAAATAACCCGGCCGTCCAGCTGGCTTGACATAATAATGAGGCGTCCAGTCCAAACCTGCCCGTGTGGATTTGACAGCGTTTTTGTCCGATCCCATTTTAGAATCTGTCTGGAAATTCTTCCTGCCTTCGGATTTCTTTCCAATTTCAAATGAAGACAAACGCATCCTGCCTGAACTAATGACACGCCAACAGTTGTGCTTTTCGCTGCACCGAGTGTGAATCATTTGCATTTCATGCTGCAAAACAGTGCGTGAACCTGATATTTAATAACTGATAGAACCCCCGCCGTGCAGCAATAATCTCCTCGCTACAAAAGCACTTCAGTTTATTAATATGTAGGATGATTACCGTGAGCGGCTCTATGATGCTGCAGCATCTGCGTTTCATTAACCCTTTAAACCACCGCTGGGTCAACGTTGGTCAAGTTTAAAATCTCGTAGTGCTCAGTTTCCAAGGATACCAAATATAAGGATGCTTTTAGGGGAAGTCTGTGTAAATTGACATGCTCATTAACAATTTTAAGGAATATTAAAATGAATGCCTTTGTTTATTTGAAAATGACTCAAATTGGAATTTTTTAGATTCGTGCACCATCTTGGATTAAAATTTTCAGAATTTTCAAGAAGGTTGTGGGTTCGAATCCCAGGGTCAACGTCCGTACCTTTCTGTCTTTGCGTGTTCACTGAGGATGGGTGAGAATACAAAGAATTAATATCCCCAAACGGATCAATAAAGTACCCTTCTTTCTTCCTTGGATGCATGTCATCCCCTCTCCGCCCTGTCCTTCCTGTCTGTCGAGCAGAAATGCTTAAAAAAGAAAATCATCTTCTGCCTTTTGTTTTGCATAAAACTGGAAACAAGCACGGCTACGGCGGTGCAACATGAGCCTACAGCGATGCAACGTGGTGGCAGCGTGTGGAGCACGGGGCCGGAGCAGGAGCATTGTGTGAAGTGAAACATGGAGTTTTGCCTGGGGCAACATTCATTATTGATGACCTCATCGGGAGCTGCTTGTCTCCCAGCTGGAGACAGGTGGGCCCAGGTGATGGAGCAGGGATTAGGAGAATATTCAGGCAGAATCTAAAGCTCTATACGTTTTGGCTAAATGTCAACGCTACATTTGCACCTGACTTTGTGTGTGCGTGTGCGTGTATTCCCCACTTCTCTTCCGCCTTTATCCCTCCGAGAGGCATTGTATCCACAGCGTGACTCATTTGGGTGCTGGGCAGCTTAGAACACACACTCCCTCTAATCTTCACACTCCCCAGAGCAGGGAAAATGGTCACACTTAGCCAATTAGAGCGCTGGGACCGGATTAGGTGGACACGCATCAGGCCTGTGGGAGCAACGCACCGTCATAAGAGGCCCACGTTCACAGGAAACGTGTGTGAACAGTAGCACAGTACATGCCAGACGCACGCAAACTTCCATTATGGGCACACAGCTACAGTGCAACTGCAGGCACAAACTCTTTGTGTGTGCTGTTTGTGTAAAGGTGTAGGGCAAAATCAATGCCGGGCTTCTTCTGGAAGCGAACGAGAAGAGAGGCTGTGGAGGATTCTTTGATGAACCACTGAAGTGTTTGCTGCTGCAAACAGTTACAATACAGCCTCCATTTGTATTGAAGTCAGCGTTTCCGCCCTCCTATCACCAGAAATGGAGGCACAATGCTCCGTACTTCACAGGCTCTTAGCACCCTGCGTTTAGGAACAGAGACAGGATAAAATAACAGCTGGAAGCCGGAAAAATGCACTTTAATCAAATTGTACGTGACACCAGGCAGGCCGGCGTTCGGGTTTCTTTGGCTTTCTCGGCCTGATCCGCGTCTCGCCTAATTATGCTGCCTTACTTTTATTTTTGGGTACTTGTTCTTTCCCATTTGGTTCCCCTTGTCTCTTCATCTCCCGAATTCAAACAGAGCCACAGTGGCAAATTGCTCCGATAATTCCGCCTCCTCCTCTCCTTCCCCGTCCCGTCTGTTTCTATCAAAGGGCGGATGACGCCACTGAGGGATGCACAAAAATGTCACTTTGAGATGGATTATTCACATTTCCTTCCCCAACAATGATGGTGAATCTGTGCGAATCTCACCGATATTCGTTTCACTTGTTCACCTTGTCATTCTGGATCCGTTGTGAACCCCCTGCCAGGTTGTTTTGGCTGCTGTCTATTGACGTTCCATCTCTTCGTAAGCCCGTTTTGCTCTGATTGGCGCGCTGCATCTGGCCTGAGACAGCAACACAACACCGATGATGTGGAAGACTCGCTCCATAGCCTCACGCTTTGTGGGTTTGGCTCACTGGATCCATGCACACTGTATAATACACTATAAACCTGAGGGAAAAGAAGCAGTATTCACGTGTCCCAATTATGTCCTCTGTGAACAACAGAACTCATGTAAGAAAGCTGTTAGAATGGTTGTATTCTTACTCATCAGGCATCGCCTGCGTCATCAGATCGGTGCCTGTAACGGTTTCTGGCTCCGTTAGACTTACGAGTCTTTGTCGAGGTGGATATACTTGACATTGCTGGAACTCATAACCGAGACCGTGGAAATACCGTGAGTTTTATTTAAATTTGCGTTTGTGAATGTTGACATTTTCAGCAAGCAAAGGTTGTTATTACCATAGCACATTGACTTTGAAGGAAACAACAAAGGGTCGCCGTGAAAATAAGGCAAAATTAGAATTCCTACTCCACAGATGTCCATCTTATTGAAGAAGAGGCGATGTTGTTTTATCGGGAGGAGGAATAGTGGTCTCTGTTTGCTTTGCATATGAGGATGTTCTCACAGAGTCTAACCCAGATATGATATTTACTCTGATACACTCTGTGGAGCGTCTGGATCCGTAACACTGGGCTGCAGGTGAGAATGTTCCGTTGAAACCCTCTCTTTGGATCGTTCGGTCCATTTTAGAGTCACAATCGTTGGAGGCATTTTTTTTTTTTAATTGCACATCTGTGTAGCGTATAGACGCTCTGGCAGAATTAAATGGGATTTTGCAAAGTAATAATTGACTGGAGTGCTTAGTCACTCAGC